>PVIC010026911.1:0-24230 GCA_004025085.1 Thryonomys swinderianus
CAAAACCATTGTTTTTGAAATATCACTTCAACTACAGCCTACACATCTTAGTACTTATATTTTCATTATTATACATTTTATATATTTTTTCATTTTCTTCATTATTTAGTCTTTCTTCCATGAGTTGTTTGAAACTGTGTTTTTAAACTTCCAAGTGCGTAGCTTTTTCTCGTCATTTTTTTATGCTCGATTTTTACCCTCCTCGCTGTTTTGTCCGCGAAGGCAGTTTGCCAAATACTCTTTGTCAGCTACTTGGTAGGAGAAGCACTGTGACAAGGCAGTGACTTAGAACCTAGAAGACAGTAGCATTTGTCACATAAAGCGACTGGTCAGCTCAGTGTCCTGGAGGACCGTCCTGGGGCAACAACTCGGGATCTACGCATCTCTCCAGTAGCTGTGTCCCCTTGGGGTTCACAGGCCCCTGCTACTCTGAGCTGGTTGATGAGGGCAGAGAGTGTGGCATCCTCTAGCCCGCGTCCAGGGACCAGGCCTGGGAGTGGCAGTGCCACCTCACTCTCTCACCAGAACGAATCCCATCTTCTGGCTCAGGGCAAGGAAGGCTGCAGAACGGGAGAGGAAGCATACTGAGGGGCGCCCAGCTGGTCTTCTCTACAAACACCCATCTTTGACATCACTTGAGGCCATGTGTATGACTGAGAAATAGGCAATTTCCACAAATTATTTACATTTCTTTGAAAATTATATGTATTGTGTGACTGTTGAATACAATATTCCACAAATCTCTATCAGATATCACTGAAATTTTCTACAAGTTACTGAAATATTTTATGTGCTTGATTTGTGAACAGAGAAAAACGTGACAGTCTCTTGCTTTCATACTGAAGTTGATGCTTTCTCCTTAGGGTCCTATTGGTTTTTGTTGCCTATACTTGAGGCTGCCTGGTGCATCCAAGTTTAGAATCTTTCTAGTAAATTGAATATTTTGTCATTGTTTAATGTTTATCATTATCAATAATAACACTTTTTAAGTTAAGGTATATTTTGTTACATTGTTAGCATAATTATATCAGCTAGCTGAAATCATGTCTATTTTGAGGCAACACTGTGATTATGAAAAGACTACATTTCAGATATCATTAATTGATTACATTGATAGCAACAATTTTGATTCTTTTAAATTTTATCAAGAACTTTTACCATGTGGCTTTGCTTTTCCATTTAGATATTTCATTTAAGAGCATCTAATATTACAAACAGTCTCTCAAAGCATCATGTGTTATAAACTGCTAATATGCAACCACATCTGTCATGATTTTTGACAAATGATACTGTAATATTTTAGTTTTTACATCACGCAAAGAACCTTCTTAATAATTGGCTGATATGATGAACACTTAAAGTGCTTTAGAAGTCCAAATTATTCATAAAACTGGGTTAAATGTTTTCTTTTTTTGTAATACATAAAATGTGCTGTGGCACAGACATAAAAATAAATCATTTCTTCTTCACCAACACTTGCTCTGGACCTAGATATACTCTACAAGTATAGATGTTTTATAACAAGAACTTTACTCCACCCATTCATTTTACCATTTTGTTGACCTGTGTTATCTACAGTTTCAAGGACAGCGCCTAACAACTTTACTACCTTTCATCTCTTAGAGTACTTAAAGGCTGAACAGCACTTGCTCCTTATTAGTGGATGGTCACTAGCTATTTGTTGAATTGAATTGCCTTGTTTCTTCATTATTACCAAATACAGTAGAAGTTTAATAGTGACACAGTCAAGACTTTCCTGTGTGGAACTGAATTCCCTGAAAGCTGAGTTCATCTGGGGTTTTCTACCCTATGTACTTGAAATATCTACTGCAATTTGCTTCTTTATCATGTGTCACAAAAAGACTGTTCACTTCTATAAGTACAGCTCAGCCTGGAACATTAAATTCCATCTTTCCCATTGAATGTGGATGCCTATGAAAATGCCAATGTATTTCTTTTTTTAAAAAACTGATTTTATTGGTACATCTTATTTGTACATCATGATCACATTCAACACTGAAAATTTGTACCAGTACACGACACGTCTTAATTCACATTTTTCCCATTGCCATGCCATCCCTACAATGCATTTCTAAAAGCTGAAAGGATAACCTGAAAAGTAACTTTTACATAATTAATATTTACAGACCCAAAACTCCGACACTGGAATATTTCCCAGGTATACAGAATCTGACTGGATTTCTATTTTATTTTCACTCCATTCCTTCCTGGTTTTGAAATATTGGACTGTCGCTGGCCGTGTGGAGCTCCGTAGCTGTGCTAGTCTTAGAGAAATGGTCTATTTCTATGGCGAGGTTGCCAGCTGGAGAGAGTGCTCCTGCCTGCTGGGCTCTTTGCAGTGATGGATGATGCAAGAAAAGCAACACTTTCCAATCGGGCGTCTCTTAGGCATTAACTAGGTCTTTGATTCCACATCCTTTCAGTTCAACCGTATTTTTTTTTTTTCCTTGAACTCATTGACTTCTAGTCAAGAAAAATGACACAGTGCCTTGAAGAATCCTGGCTAGGTAGGAGTCAATGTCATTTTTAAAAATCCTTTTTAAAAAGACAGATTTCACTCAAATACGTGAACAAGGGTCTATTTGCTTAGTAATGCAATGTGTTATGTAGAAGGGACCACCTGGCGCTTCGAATAAGGCATTTTGTGGAAATAAAGAGAGGATAATAATTTGCAAAATTTGCGTTAGCTTTGTGTGAGCAACGATTGTTATTGTTGGCCGATCTCTTCCATTTCTCCCCTCCATACACGTCGTAGCCTTCCTGGGGCTGGAGGCGCCAGACAGCGCGTTCCGCCCAGTCACTCGTAGCGGGTCTGAGCGAACCGTGCAGGGCGGAGGCCCCAGGAGCTCCCGCAACGGAGCCCTGGGAATAAATGTGCTAATAAGGACTTACTGTCTCACAAGAGCCTGCCTAGTTGTGCTGAACAGAATCACGCTCAGCTTTCCAGACATTGGGAAATTGTGGCCATTTTTAACCTTCAAGAAGCCATGTGGCCAGGGATTAAAATTTCCAAAGTGTGATCTGAGAGCACTGGTTTTATTTCTGACGGCACTCCTCGTCAGCTCTTACCTTTTGAAACCTCCCTTACCTCCTCTGTAAAACGGAGAGATAATAACATTGTCCCCCGTGGTCGTTATGGGGAAATGTACCAGTAAGATCAGGATAACCTTCCTATGAAAAAGAGCAAATGTTGTCCTACGGCAGGACTTAGTGAAATTGCTCAATGATGCATGGCCAGGATAATGACACAAATTTAGATCCCTGACCACTCTCCTTAGCACAGTACCACCCTTTTCTCTTCTACCTGATTCTGCTCCATTTTTTCTTAATGAGCAAAACAAAATGAGCACCAGTCATTCCTTGGCGTTTGTGCCAGTACAGCCCGGGAAGAAGAGCGTGGTGATGTTAGTGACTGCCCTGTCTTACATAGTGAGGACTTGTTATATGTCCCGGGTTTATGCTAGGCAATTTTTGCACATTTTCTCCCTGTTAGAGGCCAGCAGGGCATATATTTTTGTGTTCATTGTGCAAATGAGAAGGTACAGGGTAGATACAAGCCTAAAGGTGTGCATCTATTCATTGGTACTGCCAGGATTTGAGCCAGGACGGTCTGAATATTGAGCTCGATAGAGGAAGCATATATCCAGCTTTGTCTCAAACCTGTGTCTAGGACCCTGGGATTCTATCTGGTTCAATATCTGTTGTGATTTTTTTTTTATTTTTTTGAAAGTATTTAATAGTAGTAGTTTCAGTAAAATATGCCAGGTTTATTTAGGCTTCCACTGTTGCCTACATCTTCTGCCATGGTCTCATCTAGGCTGTGTATGAAATTCACACGCCATACATGGGTCTCAGTTCAGCACCTGGTTATAGCTGAAAAACAACCAGAGATGAGAATCTTTCTTTCTTCTCCTCACTGGCTCTGGATGTGTTACATCCAATGCCTGTTTTGAGACCATCAAGTGATCTTGCAGCCTGGGGCCGACAGAAACTAGCACCTTCTGGTTTTGCAGCTGGTGATACCAGTAGAGGTGGGCGGACAGTGGCTCGACCGGTGGGACAGTCTGCGACAGGCATGATGCCCTCAGACCATGAGGCAGTGGAGTCGGGAGCTTGGGAAGTACAGGTTACATGTGTGTGAAAGACGTGGGCAGTAGAACATGAGCTGCATAAATGCTCCCCATAGATGATGGAGAACAGTCCTGTTCCAGTGACTTTATCTTACTATAGGCTGTAATTAGCCTTTTACTTTTCAGTTATTATTTATTAACTTTTGGAAAAAACGATAATCTTGTTCAGCTGGAGCATGGATCCATGTTTAATACAATTTTAGGCATTGAATTTCTATTTCTTCAGCTGTAACTTGCACTGAATGCTTGCTGGTATTTGACATCCAACTTGGGGATCATAATATCACTACCACTTGAAATGTAAGGGGAAGTTCTATAGGGGGATATCAGCATCTATTTTTAAAGCAAACAGCTTGTTCACATTTTTCCAAAAGTGTCAGTTTAATGAAGCGTAACAGAACTTATTAATATACTGAAAGGAGGTGAAGCCCTGGGAGAGGGTGCTGTATATTACGTTTAAATTTGAAATTCAGTAAATGCATTTGAAGTATTTCAACCTGTCATGAGAGTCTTTGGATGGAACCTTTACTCAGACAAGTATATATTCTAAAACTGGAACACAGTGAAGATAAAAATGCTTGTGATCTCGTAATATCTTAGTTTGGGGAGACACGAGTCATAGAGACAAGTTAATTTAAGTTTCATGTAAAACATTTTCAAAAATACATAGTTTATATAGTGATAATAAAAGGATTTGTAAAATATTTGGGCTGACATATTTATATCTTCTGTGTAGCAACATTTTCTCTGTGTCTTCAGGATTCTTCAGTATCTGAAGAAAGAAATTACTATTCACCATAAAGTCTTTGGTATGCAGACAAGTCAGTTAAATATGCTAGTAATTTCAAATTTATTAACCACAAATTACACTTAGAATAGCAATGCATGTGATCTTATGAGAAAAAATTAATAAGCTCATATTTTAAAAGTAATTATTTAGGAAAATATCAGAAAAATGGCATTAGAAATAGAGATGGATACAGAATGATTAATGTATGTATTTCAACGTGTCAATCATAGTCTCTTTGTTATTTTTAATGTTATAGTCGCCTAATCATCAACACTCAAATATTTTTATTTTGCTGGAATATAAATGGGAGTGACCTAGTTTTATGCTTAGAAATAATTTTATTTTTCAGAATGAGTTTTTATAGAACTCTTTAATAAATACAAACGTACTTTACTAAAGCAAGTGTATTAAATAATAAATTTCCCCAAAGTATAATTTAAGGTCTCAGTAAGCCCCAGGATGACCCCTTAGGACAGTAGGTAAAGAAACAGCCACAATCATCTAACTGGTTCCCCTGATTCTGAAAGGAAAAGTCTTCCTCCTGGGCGCTCCTGGCTGCCACGACGCTGAGGATTCTGGGACGCAGCTGTCCCCTCCCCACTGTGTCTGGCGCGTGTCTTCACGGCCTCAGAGAAACGCTGCGGTGCCCTCCAACACGGCTGAAATTCCACACAGAGCTGCACGGCTCTGTGACTTGAGGATTAATCTCTGTCACTTACAGCTCGTTGGCTTCCCTTGCGCATTTCTGCAGTATCTGCAGATGGTGTCGATTTTTGTGCCAGCGTTATCTATCCACAAATTCACTGCACACATCGCTCCTTTGGTGAGGCATGCCAGGAAGAGTCAAATACGGAACAATTACTCAATCCTTTCATCAACCGATGGGTCTTTACAACACAGGCCTAAAAGAACAGCCCTGCGTCGATACCGCTCTTCCTGGAGGCTGCGGCTTCTACTGCGGTGACAGGCGTGTTGCCTGCGAGACATCTCTCAAGTCACAGAAACATTTGCAAAGTACATAGGGACAGCAAACTTTTCATCCATAAATGTTCTTAGCATACTTCAGATGTTGCCTGATGCACTATTGTACTTTTATCACACAACATGATTTGTGGAATTCTCTATCTTCCAGTATTTTATTTTACTTTTAAAAATTGAATTTATTGGTACATTTACATATACATTATGATCACATTCAACTTTAAAAATTTGGAACTGTACAGGACACATCTTGATTATCATTTTTCCCCTTCTGCCCACTCTATCACCCCAACCCCCTGTACACGTAAGGCTTGTTTCCATGTCTTCTACTATCAAATTTGTTCTTTCCCTTCTTTATTTTCCCCTACTGCCTTTAATTTTTCACTTTGAACATTTCCTTTTTCTTTCACAATATCCATCACACATTCTGGACCTCATTTACACATTTAGTTTCTTATCCTAGAGAAACGATATGGCATTTACACATCTGTGTCTTATTTATTTTACTTATGAGTATGTCCTCAAGGTATATCCATTTTTGTATAAATAATTCAACTTTATCATTCTTTACTGCTGAATAATACTCCATTTTATAAAAAAAGAAAACCCACATCTCCTTTATCCAGTCTCTCATTTATGGGCATTTGGGCTGTTTCCAAGATTTAGCAATTACAAACTGAGCTACTATAAACATGGGTGCACATGGGTCTCTGTGATAGGCATCTTTTAATTCTTTCGTGTATACCTCTAGTGGGGGAAAATTGGGGTCAAATGGTATCTCTAACCCTAGTTTTTTGAGAAATACCCACACTGATCTGCACAGTGGTTGCACCAATATACAATCCCACCAACAGTGGAGAAGGGTTCCTTTCTCCCCACAGTGCCACCAGCACGCCGTTGGTTGATCTCATGATAGCAGCCATTCTTTGTGGAGTGAGATGAAATCTCAGTGTTTTTGAATCTGATTCTCTTGACTGATCAGTGAAGTTGAGCATTTCTTCATATGCTTCTTATCTGCCATTATTTCTTCCCCTGAAAAGCCTCTATTAATTCCAGATGCCCATTTTTTAAACTGGATCTTTAAATTTGGAGGGGCTTATTTTTTTCATTATTCAGTAAGCTTTATTGGCACATTATATACACAGCTCACCATCACACACAACATTGGGGAATTTGTACCAATATGTGACACAGGTCAATTCTCATTTTTACCCACATCCCTGCCCACCCACCCCTCCCCACCCCCATATACATACTCTTATTTTTTTCCAAATCATATTTATTCCTTCCCCTCATTACGTTCCCACACCAAATTCCTTCTGGATATTTCCCATTCTACAAAAACTATCATTCTAGAGCTCCTTTACCTCTACAGGTGCTCATATCAAAGAAAAGATCTGGTATTTGCATATCTGTGTTCTATTTATTTCACTTATTAGTGTGTTCTCCAGGTGTCTCCATTTGCACATACATGAATGAATCTTGTCATTCTTTATGGCAGAGTAATAATTTTTAAAAAACCACACATCTTCTTTATCCAGTGTCCAGTTGATGGGCATTCGGGTTGTTTCCAAGATTGGGCTATCACAAACTGAGCTGCTATGAACAAGGGTGTACATCTGTCTTTCCAATGTGGAGGGGCTTATTTTTTTTAAGTAAGTTCTTCACATACTCTAGGTAGTTGTCCTTTGTCTGAAAACAGCTGGTAAAATTTTCCTCCAATTTGTGGATTTTTTTTATTCTGTAGGTAGTTTCTCTTGCTGTGCAGAAGCTTTTTAATAAGATGAGATCCTTATTATTGATTCTTTCTGCTAGCTCCCATGCTTCTGAGGTTTTGTTCATAGAGTCTTCCCCTAAGCCACTGTCTCTGAGATTTCTACCTAACCTGTCTTCCAGAAGGTTCGGTGTTTCTGTTTTTAATATTTAGGTCTAATCCACTTTGATTTTAGTTTGGTGCATGGTGAAAGATATGAATCTAGCTTTAATCTTTGGCAAGTTTTCCCCACACCATTTACCAAAGAGGCTGTCTTTTCTCCATTGAGGGTGGTTGGCTCCTTTGTCAAAAATGAGGTTGCTCAGTATGTCTGGAGTTGTTTCTTGATTTTCTAATCTGTTCTGCTGACCATGTGTCTGTTTCTTTGTCAGTACCATGCTATTTTTTTTAATCACAGTGTTTTTGTAATATAGTTTAAAATTGGAGATTGTGATACCCTGTGCCATGTCCTTATTGCCTAAAATTTCTTTTGTTATTCTATGTCTCTTTTGGTTCCAGATTTTTTATTTTTAAATACATGATCTCACTTTGTAGTTCAGGCTGGCCCTGAGCTCACTGTAGCCCAAGCAAGCCTCAAACTCAGCAATCCTCCTGCCTCTGCCTCCCAATGGCTGGGATTACAGGTGTGAGCCACCACGCCCGGCACCCTGGTATGTGGTACTGATTGCTAATGGGCGTGAGTCACCATGCCCAGTATTGTTGTAGGTGGTTACCGGGAATTGAACCAGGTGCTTGAGCTGCTAGGCAAGCATCAGAACCACCGAGCTAAATTTTCAGCCCTCCAGATGAATTTTTGAATTATTTTCTCTAGTTCTGTGAAATATGTTGTTGGGATCTCAGTTGGGATTGCATGGACTATATTAGTTTTGGCAGTATGGCCATTCTCACAATACTGGTTCTTCCTACCCAGCAACAAGGGATGTCTATCTATTTTCTGATACTCTCTTCAGTCTCCCTTTTCAGAGTGCTGTACTTTTCAGAGTAGAAGTCTTTCACCTCTTTTGTTAGACTGATTCCTAGATATTTCTTTCTTTTTTTTTTTTTTTTGGATTCTATTGTGAAAAGGCTTGAATCCCCAATTTCTCTTTCAATGAGTCTGTTGCTTGTGTATACAAATGATTGATTTTGGAGTATTGGCCTTGTACCTAGTAACTGCACTGAACCTAAAGATTAAGTCAAGCAGTGTTAAGTTTTTAGGATCTTCTATATAGAGTTTCATGTCATCAGCAAATAGTGACAGCTTAACTTCCTCTCCTATTTTTATTTCTTTTTTTTTCTTGTCTAATTGCTGTGTGTAATGTTTACAGAACTATATTGAACAGGAGTGGTGATAGTGGACATCCTTGTCTTGTTCCTGATTATAGCATGAAAGGTTTCAGTTTTGGACCATTTAGTATGATGCTGGCTGTTGGTTTTTCATAAATATCTTTTATTAGGTTGAGATAAAGATCATCTATTCCAATTTTCTATAGGGTTTTAATCATAGATTGGTATTGGAGTTTTCCTAATACTTTTTTTTACATCAATTGAGATAATTATATGGTTTTTGTCTTTGAGTCTGTTAATGTAGTGTATTACTTTCATCAGTTTATGTATATTGAACTGCCTTTGTGTTACCTTGATGAATCCAACTTTGTCATGGTGTGTGATCTTCTTGATGATACTCTGTATCTGTTGGCCGGTATTTTATTGAGGGTTTTTGCATCAGTGTTAATGAGGGAGATTGGCCTGAAGTCCTCTTTTTTGGTTGAGTCTTTTTCTGCTTTGGAACCAAGGTAATGAATGGTTGCTTCCAGAAATGTATGTGGAAGTACTGCTTCTCCTTCAATTTCATTAAAAAGTTTGAGGAGTAGTGACATTAAGTTTTCTCTGAAAGTCTTGTATAATTCAGCAGTAGGGCCATCAGGATGCAGATTTTTCTTTGTCATAGATTTTTAATTATCTTTTTAATTTCATTGACTGATATTGGGGTGTTTAGCATTTTTACATCTTTATCCAATTTAGGCAGTTCATATGTGTCTAGAAATCTGTCCTTTTCTTCTGTTTTCCATGTCACTGGAGTACAGGCTTTTGAAGTAGGTGTTGACTGCCTTCTAGATTTCTGCTGTATCTGTTGTGATTTCACTCTTTATTCACAATTGCATGGATGGGGGTCTTTTTATCCTATTTTTGATAAGGCTGGCTAAGTGTTGATCAATTTTGTTCATTCTTTCAAAGAACCAATTCTTTGATTCATTTTTTTCTATCATTTTCTTTGTCTCCATTGCATAGATTTCTCCTCCCATCTTTTTAATTTCCTCCTTTATATGAGCTTTGCTTTGTCTTGCTCTTCTTTCTCTAGAAGTTTGAAGTTCAATCATAGGTTGTTTACCTGAGTTCACTCTGTTTTCTGATCTTGGGCCTTCACTGCTATGAAATTTCCTTGTAGCATTGCTTTCACTGTGTCCCATACACTCCTGTATATTGTACTGGCATTATCATTTAACTGTAGAGACTGTGTAATTTTTAAATTTTGTCCATTACACATTGGTTATTGAGGAGAGTGTTATTCAACTTCCATGTGTTTATGAGGTTGTTGAAATTGCTTTTGCTATTGATCTCCAATTTCAAGTCACTGTGTCTGATAAGGGATAACTTCAAGTCCTTCACATTCACTTAAACAAGTTCAATGAACTAACATGTGTAGCAGAGAGGAATGTGTGCTATGAATCTCTGGGGTGGAATACTCTGTAGATACCTATTAAGTCCTTTTGTTCAGAGGTTTGGTTCAGCTCTAGTATTTCACTATTTTTTTGTCTAGTTGATCTATTTGTGACAGTGAGGTGTTTAGGTTCCTCACTAGTATTGCATTAGTGCTTATTTGGCTTTTCATATCCATCAAGGTTTGTGTTATATACTTGGGTGGGCTGATATTTGGTGCACATATATTTATGACTTTCATCTCTTCCTTGTAAGTTGTTCCCTATATAAGAATGTAGTGACCTCCTTTATCTCTCTTAATTAGGTTTGGTGTGAAGTAGAATTTGTCTGCAAATAAGATAGCCTCTCCCACGTTTTTGCAGTTTCCTATCAGATGGAGAAAGGTTTTCCACCCTTTTACTTTCAGTGTATGGATTTGTTGTGGTTGTTGTTGTTGTTGCTGTTGTTGTACCGGGGATCAAACTCAGGCCCTTGTGCATCCAAGGTTGGCGTGGCACCACTTAAGCTAAATGCCCAGCCTGGATTTCTTTTTCAATTATGTTTCTTGAATACAGAATATTACTGGATCCTTCCTCTTGATCCATTCTGCCAGTCTGTTTCTTCTAATTGGTGAATTAAGACCATTAACATTGATGGTTATAACTGATAAGTGTTGATTTTTACTTGTTATGATATTTTTCTGTAGTTAGTTCTTTTATTATTATCCCCCACCCCCACCATTTAACTTCTTTTCTTGCCTAGTGGCTTCATTCTGTTAGGCCTCACAGAGCGAGCCTCATGTCTTTTTCTGTGATATTGTTTCAAACTTTTTGTAATACAGCTTTAGTATTTATGAGGTTTCTCAGGTGTTCTTCATCCTGGAATTATCTTACCTTATTTCCCCATCGATTTTGAAAGATAGCTTTGTAGGATATTTCAATCTAGGTTGGAGATTGTTTGCTTTTAGGGATTGAAATATTTCACTCCAGGGCCTCCTTGATTTGAGGATTTGTGTTGTAAAGTCTAGACTCTTCTACTGAAAAGACAGAAGATAGGTTTTCCTTTGTATGTGTCTGTTTCTTTTCTTTAACTGCTTTCAACATTTCATTCCTCTTCTAGGACTCTGGTATTTTAACTATTATATGCCTCGGTGTGAATTTTTTTCTATTTTGGTTATTCAGGGTCCCATATACCTCACTTATCTGTATGTCAAATTCTCTTCTCTTGCTTGGGAAGTTTTCAGCTATTACATCTGAGAACAATTTTTTTTATGTCATTTGCACTATTTCCTGTTTCTTCATTGACTCTGATCAGTCTTTTGCTGTTATTCTTTGCAACATCAAACAGCTGCTGGATTGACTTTTCATGGTCTCTTACTATTTTTAAGAAATCTTTCCTTTCCTGGTCACTAATTGCAATCCTGCCGTCTACGTCTGAAATTCTGTCTTCAGACTGACTAGCTATGCTGTGCAAGCTTTCAGTGGAGTTTGTAATCTCTTGAATTTCCGTTTGAATCTGTTGCTGGATTCCATTTGTTTTCTATGCTGGGATTCCATCATGATCTTGAGGTCCTCTATCTTTTTTTTTTTTTTCAGTCTGTGTCGTTCACCGTGATCATCACCTGTGCTGTTATCTGAGAGATTATTTCCAATTTCATTTTATTCCAGATTCTTTTTTGTTGCCAATCCAGGGAGTCCAGGTGGTTGTGTTTCAGGGTGGCCCCTTTCACTGGCTCCTATTTTTCCCTTTGGGGATTGGAAAGTCTGAGCTTGGGTCTTCTTTGGGTTTTTTTCTCATTTTTTTGCTCTTGTTAGTGTTTTGGGTTTAATTTCTGGGTTAATGTCTGCAAACCGCTTGTTGCAAGTAACTTTCTTGCTAATATTTAGAACCTTGTAGAAATTATTTCTTCCTGGGTCATTTTCCTGGTATCACCGACCCTTCGGCTCTGCCTGAGTCGCAGCACAACCCCAGCACTTCCTGCTTAGATGCCTGTTCCGGGCCTGAGTCTTGACTTCCAGCATTTTATTAATCTATGAAACAGCAAACATTTTGGCATTGAGAACCACAGCTTTGGAAGAAAAAGAAAAAGAAAAGTTATTAAAAAGAGTAAGGAAACAGTGATGGTGACTAGTAAGGTATTTATGTGCATTATTAGTTTTTTTTTACCAACACTATTTTTATTATCCTGTTCTACATGTGAGGAAACTGAGGCTCAGAGAGAGTAAGTAATTTACATAACTCATATCCTCAGTAATGAGAACTAGAACTTCCATTCAGAGGTTTGTATTGAGAGCTTACAATCAGGCTGCCTAAGCGGTATCTCCTCAACACTTGAGAAAGTAGAAGCAGAAGCAAACGGACCAGAAACAGAAAAAGGGGATGGGAACTAAGTAAGTAAACTGGACAGAAGAAAAATAGGAGACAGCAGGAAGAAGACCAAGGAGCGCCATCAAGGAAATACTGGAAAAAACCAGGAAGAGAGTGTTTCCGGACTACCTGTGATTCATGGCTTGAGTAACTTGTGCCTTGATAAACCCTGGAGAAATCTTAACAATCCCTAAAAACAGTTGGCATCTTTTTTTCAGTTCTTTCATCAACACTTATGCACTGTACAAGCCCATCTTCACTGCTTTGCTAAAGAATACTTCAAGTCTCAGAACAATGCTGGCTTTCAAGTAAGTGAGATTTAATTGTCCCTTTGGGATACCAGGAATATACACCTTTTATCTCATTATAAATAAGTTCTGTAAGCAATGTTTTAGAAGTTTTGAATAAACTTCTTTTGACTGAGAACCATTACTTGGGCCATGAAACCGATGTGCAGAAAGGAAGTAGACAAAGGTAGGCCATCAGAAGAGGAAGAAGTAACAGAAGTGACACTCACTGAGAGCTTGTTATGAACCAGGGAGCTGGTGTACTCCACGGGGAACAGAGAGGTTAGGGTCTCTTCCCCCGTCTTCTCCAGTAGAGCCAACACTGGCTGCTGTGTCTAGAACTAGGCCTCCTACCCCTCAGGCACGCGATGGAGTGTGAGCAGTAGTTATGTGAATAGGAACAGAACATGCTCTGTGTGTGGCTCTCACTGAGGCTGCACCGTCACGCTCACTCCTTCCATTGGTCCCTGACATGCTTCTCGGTTTTACTCTGAGCTCTGTGGGCTGCACCTGTGCACAGATGGCTTCACCTTCTGGCTTCCAGTTAATCAGCTCCGGGGAGGCACAGGCTCTCACCTCTCCTCTTTCCCTACCTGGTTGGTTGGGGCAATAAAGGACCACCTCTCCCGAAAACCAGTTTTACTGTTTCTATGACATTCCATCCAAGGCTGTTCACACATTCGCTTTGGGGCTGTAGTTCCTATGTCTTGTTGCCAGGTGGCTTGAACCATTGGTGGTACATTCCTGACTGGCCCGTGAGTGACTACCCCACTTTTACCGCCAGTGGGACAAGCAGCCCGGTGGGACAGTTGTGCATGTGCCATCGTCGTTCAAGCCAGGAGGAACGTGTCAAAGGGTCATGATCCTTGCTCCTTTTGGAGGTATTAGTTATCCCAATGGATTCCTTTGATGCTCCCTTCACGTGTGTAAATAAACCTTTCATGAAGTTGTTTTCTGTTTTCTTTTGGAACTTACCATCACAAACCTAACATAGACATGTGCTATCTTTGTGATTTTGAACAAATTCTAGATCATCATAATCCTCAATGTTTCCATCTGTGAAATGAGAGTTTCTGAGGGACATTATGAATTGAATGCCAGTGCTAAGTGCTTTGCTGCTTAGCATATTCTCAGACACATACATGGCCACTATTATTATTTCTGCCAACACACATACACACACACACACACACACACACACACACACACACACACACACGCTCCCTCCAGTATCTGGAATTTAAGTAATCATCTTAAAGTCAGGGTTGCTGATAATTTCTGATGCGTTATATTTCAAGTGGGCTGTAGAATCTTTTTTTCAGTGAATTTATGAAAATCTGGGTGTAAGCAGGAAAAGACATAGGCATATGTGGAATCAGCCTGCTTTCATGGGGGACAGAAGATAGGCACTTTAGATATAGCCACAGGGAGGCTAATCCAAATACATGTGTTCTAGAACCAGGAATTCCTCTCCAAAACGATCATTTCATTCAAGAATACAATCCAACAGAATGCAATGTCCAGTGTCCACAATAGTCACATCCTTGGGCACATCCAATTCAGGAATACCTCATTGTTCTGGTGGTGTTCTTTGTCTGGAAATTGTAGCTTTCTTTCTTTTTTTTTTTTTTTTTGAGACAGGGTCTCACTTTGTAGTTCAGGCTAGCTCTGAGCTCACTATGTAGCCCAGGCAAGCCTCGAACTCAGCAATTCTCCTGTCTCTGCCTCCCGAGTGCTGGGATGACAGGCGTGAGCCACCACGCCCGGCTAGCTAAGTTTCTTTTAAAATGCCAACTTGGATCAATGGGCAGTGGTTGCCTGGGGTTCTACATGGAGACAATCTCAGGCCAAGTGGAGGCTCAGCAGGATAAATAAGAGCTGTGGTTGATTAACAATGTCTGCAAAGGACTTGGGGTGAAGGGGACAACTTCCATACTCGCTACTTGCTTGCTGACCATGTATTAGAGTCCCAAAGGATCTTCTGAAAGTCAGTAGGAGAGAGTAATGCCATCCCAGGGACTTGCACTGCTGCCTAATGATTCTCGTCTTTGCATCTTCCTCTTGTAGAACCAATTTCAAATGAAAGGTAATGACTGAGATTACAGACACATTTTCTCATTTATACCTTTCATTTTTATGTGCTTTTGCATTCAGCAGTGAGATTATAACGCATATTGGGTATCTGTTGTCAGCATCTGGGGATGGTTTATATTACAGATTCAGGAAATAGAGCTCTCTGCTGGACAGTGATTCAACCAGAGACGTTCAGCGTAGCTCACTGAGCTCATCTCATCAACGATGCTCTCATGCAACTAAAAGCAAATGTTTAAACATTTAGTTAATGCACCATATGTCTTAAATGCTTTAGTTTCATCTGACATTTTTAAAAATCTATTTTAGTGGAAACTTGCCAAGTAAATTTGTGTGATAATTATCCCATTCATCTTAAACCCAATTCCCCTGGAACCTCTGGAACAGAGTGAACTCTTAACTTCTACCCTTCTGCTGCCAAAGACTACGCTATCTTTATGTCAGAAGAACACATGTCTGGGGAAACACAATGGTAGGTGACTGCACCAAGACAGTTTATTTTCCAAGGGCCACGCAGCTAACTGTAGACAAATAAGACTCCAGGAGGAAAAAAAACCTTTCACTCTGGAGCTCCATGGAGTGGTCAGCGAGGGCTGAAATGAGGACCAAGGAAAGAAAAGGAATAAAGTGAGAGAAACCGGACAGCCAATGTTTTAGTCACTTCTCCTAACACTAGGAAAACATATCCGACATTCACAAATTACAAAAGCAAGGTTTATTTTGGCTCACAGTTTGTGGAGGTTTTAGTCTATAGCTGGCTGGCTCTAAGGCAGGTCAGCATGGTGAAGGGGCGTGGCTCTGGGGGTTACCATGGCAAGGCAGGAAGAGGAAGAGACAGAGAGGAGGAAGAGACAGAGAGGAGGAAGAGACAGAGAGGAGGAAGAGACAGAGAGGAGGAAGAGAAAAGGGAGGGAGACAGACCCTTCCAAGCCATGCCACAGTCCAACCAGGCATCAGCTTCCAACATCACATTAACGTTAGCTATAAACTCATTAGTGGATTAATCTACAGATGAATATCAAGTCCCCGGGAACTAATCACCCTCCAAAAGCCCTACCTATGAATACATGAGCCTTTGGGTGGACATCTAGATATGAACCTTAACAGTCAAAGTAGAAAAAACATAGAAACACGGGCCAAAGGAAAATTAAGAACATTTATGATAGAATATAGAACTCTTATTTTATGCTATTCCCTCCTACAGATTAAAAAAACACAGATGGAGAAAAATAATAGTCATATAACTTATGAGGCTTAGGTATAGTGGTGAGATACACAAACCTATATAGCAAATAAACCAGTATCTCAAATTTCAGCTCTATCTATTGTTAGCTGTCGTTGGGCAAATTATTCCAACACTCTGAGCCTAATTTCATCACAAGGTTGACTAAAATATTAGGTTTATATAGTATATGGCAATAAATATAATTATTTTTAAGTAGGCTAATTTTAATACATTTTATTAGAACATATGAATTTTACAAACTAGTTTCAATGTGGTATCTAATACATTCATATAACAGAATTCAACTTCATCTATAAATTCTCAAACTATATACAGCAAAAGATGCATTTTTTGCACATTGCAGTCTACTGACTTATGCTTTCTCATCTGTATAAAGCCATAGATACTAAAGTATCATTCTTAGCCTTTCTCTCCTTCAACTCATGGGCTCTTTGGATGAAGAGTTCATTATTTCTCACGTTTCCGCTACTGCCATTCATCTTCTACCTGGGGGTAAATCAAGTGTAGAGACATGTTTTCTATACTATCCCGGCTTCTAGTCCTTATTGGTTTTCAGTTACAACATCTCATTCCCTTTGGCCTTGGCCATTGGCCTCTGACCTTTCTCTTTTACTCTCTAACCCCTGGACATTCTAAATTGGCCTCCATTCAAGTAAGACTGGTCTTGCTGGACCTTCCTGGCACGTTGCTGATACTCTTAGCCAGCGCCTTTGGTCGAAAGCTCCTGACTTCCACAGTGTTTCTGTCCTGGCCTCAGACCTCTTCCTCTGCACTGTTTTTTTCTGCAGCTCATTGGCCCCAGTGAAAGTATGGAGAATGCTCAACTACTTCATCTGTGTATTTCCTATACCCCAGAGCAGAAGAACCAGGCAGGTGGCCCGAAGCCCACCGTCCATGCCCGTCTTCCAATCGCGGCTGCTGCACACCTCCTCCACCATAGCTGACACGGAATGGGTCCACTGAGGGTACCTCTCTATGCACATGTCAGCTGCCCAAGTCTCTCCGCACTCAGAGAAATACGGACTCTGAACGAATCGCAAATCCTCAACTTGGAGCTCCGCCATCTTTACCGACTGAGAACAACGGGAAGAGACAGCCGAGGAAGGGAGGAAAGGCTGAGTACTTTATAGGCCATTTCTTGAAACCCAAAATCTTTGAAAAGACCAACACATGTTTTTGGAAAGAAGAGAACAATTGTGCCAGGCACAGGCCATATCATGGGTTGGTTGGTGGAAGCAGAGAGCAGAGTTGGGGGGCAGGGAAGACAGTGAGAATGCAGGGGACAAAATCTGGACAGGCTGTATTTTAGTGGAAGAAACAGGATCCCAGAGTCAGGAAGGAGAAGGGGCCCAGAAGTTGGGAGGCGGGAAGTAAGGCTGGGATCAAGGCGTGAAGCCGGCTCTGGCTCTCACTGGCCGCTTCTGTTCAGTGATCTTTGACTTGAGAGCAGACGAGCACTTTTTCAGGCTCAGAGATGATGGGCTCGTTTCCATTTCCTCCAGATTCTAACCAAAACACCTGCTAAATATCCCCTCATGATTCAAAGCCCTCTCAGAGTTTATCCACCCCCCCCCCCAAAAAAAATCTCTTCCTTCGTTCGTGATTGAGCTGCATGGAAAAGAACAAATGCAGAGACAACAGCCTTGAGACAGCGCCTCACTCCCACTCTCTTGACAGGGAGGAGGGTGCCAAACCGGGGAAGAGAGGGACGGGAGGAGGGCTGAACAGGAAGGATTCCTTGAAGAGGACAGCAGGGAGAGCAGCTTGGAAAACATTTAATCAATGTCGTTTCTTTTAAACCCTTAATTGTTACTTATTTTCCTGTCACCCTCGAGGCATTCGAAGCTTCAGGGGAAAGTTAGAACGTCCCCAGTTAAATAAATCATCGCTTGGCTTTCCATTTTAGAAAACAGACTTGTTTGTTGCAAGACCATAGGCTCAAGACAAGGGTTTTTAATTTTCAGAAGCCAGAATTTTGATGAGACATTTTCCTTGATTTCCAGTAGCTGGGCTTCACAAATCAGGAGCCAAGGCCAGAGACACTGAAGTGTAAGTTTTAGCCTAGTCCTCGAGGTGGGGGGAGGCTGAGAACCAGGCAGAAGGGTAGGTTTTTCACTGCAGTTGATGCAAAAGATCTCAAGAGAGGGCCTGAGAAGGGGGAAAGAAGTCAGGGTCCAGACAAAGGAATTTGATTTTCTGACCCCTTGAAGTCTGTGTCGGGGCCACAGATATTTCAGGGGAGATCACGGGGAGACAGAGGAGGGTGTCTACTCTCTGCCGGGCCACCTCGGTGTCTGGATGTTGGAGGGGACATGACTGAGGAAAGGGCTGTATGAGAGGGGCTGCGTGCCTTTGTCCCTCCCCTGCACTCAGCCCTGTCACTGCCCCAGGGTCAGGACAGACCCACCGTCCCCATGAGCCCTAAGGATGGAGCTGGAGACACAGCCAGGTGCCAAGGACCGGCAGCTCTGGACAGATCCACAGTAAGGCACAGGCCCCGCTCAGGGGAGTCCCTGGCCCTGAGAGGGCAGGCAAGTGGGTCGCCTCGCGGGAGCCAGCGCCCACCACAGCTTACAGCCCTTTCCGGAAAAGACCAGAGGGCCTGACTCATCTGATGTTAATTAGCTCCTTCAAGGTCTTACCTTCACAAACAGTCCAAGCTTCCCCTTGGCAGTGAGGACTTCACAGTGTGACTTTGGTGGGAACGCGATCCTTTCACAGGTACGTGCAGTGGAGCCATAGCATGAACAACGTTTATCGATACTGTACAGTAGAGACCTCTGTCCCGTGCTTGAATACAAATGCTTAAAAAGAGAGAACGGTGGGCCGGACGGTTAGCTCAGTGGTTCCGGCGCCTGCCTCGCAAGCGTAAGGACCTGAGTTCGATCCCCGGTTACCACATATAATGCTGGGCTTGGTGGCTCACGCCTGTCATCCCAGCACTCGGGAGGCAGAGGCAGGAGGATTGCTGAGTTCGCGGCGGCTTGCCTGGGCACCATAGTGAGCTCAGGGCCAGCCTGGACTACAAAGCGAGACCCTGTCTCCAAAAAGCATAAAAAAAAAAAAAGAGAGAGAGAGAACGGTAATCATAAATTGCCAGGCTACGTTAATAAAATAAACCACCTTATAATATGTGTAGGGATTGATTTAAGTGCTTTCTATGCGTTACCGGCTTTGATCTAACACCAATCTTGCAGGACGTGAGCTGTAACTCGGGCCTCACCCCACGAGCTCTCCCGCCCCCGGCAGCTCAGGCCTGGTCGCTCAAGACACCGTGACCAAAGCGTCTGTCCAGGGAAGACCCTGGAACCGCCGCCGCCGCCCCCGACAAGGCGCAGCGGCGTGATTCGGCCTCAGCTCTACCCAGGACCCCCGGCCGCGTTCTCGTCGCCGCCAGGTGGCGCCGGCGAGGCCAGTCCTGCTGCTTATCCAAACAGCACCTTCCGGCTGTGTCTCACGACAATGAGGCTTCAGATCAGACCGCGGCTGGGCACTCCCGTTCTTTGAGCCCCGCGCCACTGGTCACCTCCAAACGACACTTTTCCTACCCCTGGATCTGCCCGTCTTTAATCCTCATGCTGACATTTCCCGGTTCCGTGGTGAATTCAGCTTGGGTTCAACATACAGGGAAGAAAACAGAGTCAGAAAATGCAGGAAGAGCGCTCAGAGTGGATTAGCGGTTAGAAGCAAGGCGAGAGGCGTGAACCCTAGTGTAAAGACACGCTCACTGGAATGGTGTGACCCGGATTTCTGCGAGCACCACGAATGCTTTTGTGGACCGTAACCCAGTGCACAGCCCCCTTACGTACTCAGTAATTGGTGGCTGCGTGGTTAATATCTCTCGAGCTTTTCTGCCATCTTCACAAATCCTTAAATCACTTAAAGAAAGAAAGAAATCTGCAGCTCATCTTCCTACAGATGCTGCTTCGGAGCAACTCCATTCCATGTCTCCTCGATGAAGCAGCCCACCTAGGAGGGGCGAGGAGCCATATACCAGGAAGTGACATACCATTAGGACCGCACCTATTAAGTGAATAAACCAGCCAGGGCCCAATTACATCGGTGCAACACACAATGAAATATCTCTTAAGCAACTCTTCAGCACAGAAATAAACCCGTCATGGAAGAAAAATGTGCTGTACATCAAGGCTGCTCATTGAAGAAGTAACGCCAGTGTCAGGGTCATGCTTGCTGTAACTCAGGGAGCAATTAAGAGGAATTAGAGGCAGCCCTCATTACACACACTTTACACTTAGTTTATTGTGCTACAAATTCTGCAGGGGAACCACTGACTTGCAGCAACAATAGCTCATTTAGTGGAAAATGAGAATGTTAACAAAGGATGTTTGATGGCTCAAGAGCAGAGTCCAGCAATTTACATTTCTTCTGTGTGTCCTTGCTCCAAAGCCGCGTCTTTGGATTGAGTTGAGCGTTGAAGTAGCTACAGACAGAGCCGCTAGATCACAACTGAAGTTTTCCTGGAGAATCAAGGGAATAGAAGAGTAAAATAAAACAAGAAATAAAAAAAACATGTCAATGGTTTCAGCTCAAAGAATGTGTTTCCAATCGATCTTTTCATAAAACTCAGGAAGAGGGAGAACAAAAAAGACTGGCATTGATGAAATGATTCTTCAGAGGAAAATGCTGGTTATAGCGATCATGCTCCTAGGCTATCAGCTCCTGCAGCAAGAATACTTGATGAAAATTCCCTACATCTTAAACTCTGACATACTCAGTCTGAAAACTTTATTTTTTGCTTTTTTTTTTTTTTTTTGAGACAGGGTCTCGCTTTGTAGTTCAGGCTGGCCCCGAGCTCACTATGGTGCCCAGGCAAGCCGCCGCGAACTCAGCAATCCTCTTGTCTCTGCCTCCCGAGTGCTGGGTGAAAACTTTATTTTTATCAATGAAGCACTATTTCTGTACATTCTCACCATTCGGTCTCAGGCAAATAATAGTAAGTGGGACTATAAAAGGTTAATTACAGGAAGCTTTGTGATATTCAGAGGACTGTCCTACGAGGATCCATTGGGGGGCTTGGAAATTTGTTCCATGGAGTCATGTAGCAGATAAGCATTTTATTAGCTTCACTCTTGGGTAATGGGTCATTTCGTAGACCTCTGATTGTGAAAGAGGCCTGGATTTCCCAAGCTAGGAATAATTCCCGTGGTTTCATATATCCTCCCTGAACATTTGGTGGGAGACTTCGGGTGTGTGGCCATCACAGCAAGAGGAACAGCACAGAAATGGGAACACGTGAGCTTTGGAAAGTCTCTCACCAGAAGTAAAAACCCAGACTGTTTTTCACTGATGAACATCCATCTGAAATATTCGAGTTCTCCTCCTTCTGAAGCTTTCGGTCCCTGGCATCGTGACCACTAACTGTTCCCACATGAAACAGACATCGGCATCTTTGGGGCTAACGACCTAGGCAATCAGATTACCCGTCAGACTATTTCCCTTCAAGAAATCCTAGAATGGCCCGCTGGCCTGGGAGTAGGCCATTCACCCCGGTGTGGCTCTAACGGTGGCGTCTGGAACCTGAGGTTGGGCACAGGTGCGTCATCAGGAGGGAGGGCAGGGGAGCCAGCACAGAAAAAGTAAAATGCCTACAGCATTTGCCAGGATCCTCAGGACGGGCAGATTGGACTTCTGAGAAATGAGAGGCATCTTCTTCCGAAGCCAGAGCTCTGCCAAGCTGGAAATGAGAAGCTATTTAAAATTCAGCTTCTCTCCACGGGGAGAGAAGAAACTCTCACATCGTTAACCCTTCTGACTTCACAACGGTAATTAGGAAATAAAGTTTTTGCACTGTGTTCTTGCTGATTTCTCTCAATTCCTTTTGAAAAGGTAGTTTTGTAATGCTGGAAAGTATTTCTATCAATACTTCCATGTCTGGTCTTCATTTCTGAAAATTTTTATCTTATTAGTACGTATTTACAATACATACCGCTTATAGTTTTGTGGGGAGTTTGTCCATGTTCATAACACACTTCTTTTCATTCACTTCCACTTCCTTTTCTTCACCCTCTCTTGATCCCCCGTCATTTCCCCAAACATCTGTCTCCCTCTTCCCTATTATCTATCTTTTATTTTGGCCTATATTTATATTTTGAGTGTCTCATAGAAGGGAGAACAAGTGGCTCATTGTGCACTATGAAGAGGAGTTGGTTCCTATGGTGACTAAAAAGGACTGAGCTGACAGAAGTTTTAAGGGTTGGCTCTAGTTCTACCCACCCGCACTGGGTAAGAAATCTGGTGAATATCGCTGAAAAGGAACATCCTGAAATTCCTCCCAGTGGATGCGGCATCGACCTGAGATCTGTGAAATCAAAGAGACTCACATATCAACTCATTCCCTCGAATACAGTCATTCATTCATGACTATGGGCAACCCTCCGTGAGCGTAGTCTAGACGCTGTCTATTGAGAAGTCTCTCAGCCTTTCAGGAGGGCTGCACTGGGAAAGTCACATCTGTGTTTATCATTACTGTAGAGTCACATTGTATTTATTTTTTGAGACTCTTCTAAAAAATGAAACAACAAACTCTTAGGTTTTCCACCATTTACGTTGTCAAGTAAAACACAAAGATGACCAGGCCTGGTATGAAAAAACACACAGAAACTAAACAAAGCTGAATGACTGCTTGCCATGCAAGGAAGAGTCAACTTACTCAAGGGCAGTGAACAACCCTGAGTTACAAGCAAAATAAATAAATCAGGTGAAAGAAAGAAGTTTTAGGCAAATAAAGCAGAATCCCGAGATGCATCATTTGCCTGGGTGGGAAGGAGGAGGCCTGCGGAGCGGTCCCACCTCGCCAAGCCACCTCCAGGAGAAGCTTCTGCTTGGTGCAGTCTGATGCTTCCAGAGCTGGGCCATGCTCAGGGCCGCGCTGTGGGGAACGGGGCTCTCCGGTATTTGGGTCTCCGTTGTCTTCTGGGAGCCTGCAGCTGGAGCACAGCCGCCGGCCAAAGCTGATTTCCTGACAGAGCCCGGGTTGGGAAATGGCGATATTTCACAGCTGCGTTCCCGAGCTCCTCTGAGCGAGCCCTTTCCCCAGGAGGAGAAGCCGTCGGACTTCTGGTGCACACGTGCAGACCTGGCAAAGGCAACTGCTTGTCTCAGCGGCGCTGGCACACCGCGTTCTTCAGAGGACACTGAGGTGCGTTCGCGGGGGAGCACTGCGGAAGGCGTCAGCCGCGGTAGCTCAGGGTGCGCCTGGGCTTCTCCAGCCCCGTCCCCGTCTCTCACCTCCTGGCCGGCGCGGGCTCTGGTGAGAAGGCAGCGCCCGCTCGGCGCTCCTCCTGTCCCTGCGCAAAGTCTGCTCTCCGCCCTCTTGTCTTCGTGTCTCGCTCTCGTGAGTTCCTGGGGACTGACAGCCTTCCACTCACCCACGAAAGGATGGAGGAGTCCAGTCAAGATTTTGAGTTTGTTCATTGTGAAGCCACACGAATTAAAGTGGGTGTGTGGTGATCGCCGGGAGGGAGAAATGGAAAGACCGACGACAGATTCATTGCAGCACAGTCTTCCTGGACGCCACAGAGTGAGATGAGGCCATTTGTCGGGATTTGTGAATAAGCACAGCAGGTAGCTCCATGTGATGGACACAAGCATGTTCAAAGTCCCATGTCCCAGAAAACTCTTGACATCCAGGAAAATGAAGACACCTGGTCACTCTGTAACCCTGAAGACTGCCTGGGGGAAAAGAAAAATAGGTTTCCAATTGTCCTGTTAGTGGAGACATTGGAAATTTTTTTTTTTTTTTGAGACAGGGTCTCGCTTTGTAGTTCAGGCTGGCTCTGAACTCACTATGTAGCCCAGGCAAGCTTCGAACTCAGCAATCCTCCTGTCTCTGCCTCCTGAGTGC
>PVIC010026912.1:0-24200 GCA_004025085.1 Thryonomys swinderianus
GCAAGCACAAGGTCCCGAGTTCGATCCCTGATTCCAAGGGCAGAGGGTCACGAGGTGACCCCTGTTCTGCGGGTTTCTCCCCCAGACATCCAAGGGTGCCACAGCAACAACGGCGGTTGCAGCCACTCTTGCGTCGTCGGATCGGAGAGGGGCTACCGGTGCGCGTGCCCGCGGGGCTTGGTGCTTGCTGACGACGGCCACACCTGCCAAGGTAGGAGCGGAGCGCCGCCCTCTCCCAGCCTGGGCTTCCTCCCGCGCCGCCCAGGGTGTCAGATCTGGCTTCCGGGACGGCTCGGGGCCAGTCTTCACCTGGATCCTTCCGAGTTCGCCGAGATTCCCGGGGGCAGCCTCTCCTCGCTGCTCACCTTGGATTTTTCTCCGCTGGCTGAGCGGAAGGACTAGTACTTCATTTGCATATAAGACCTTGGCAGGGTTCTCCGGAGCCAAAGAACTAAAACTAAATTGAAGCCCCAGGGAATGGATTCTTCTCCCCTCAGCCACCCTCTGAGAGCTAGTTTCTGGACCTATACTTCTTGGTATCCAGAATATTAATCGGCTCAACCAGAAAATATTAACAAGCCCTTATTTCTTCGTTTTGATGTACTCCACTATCGTGATGTGGCCTCTCGTACTGCGCCCGTGACTATTCCTTTTGGGATATTTGTAGAGTGTGGAGAAGTGAGCATGGGAATACTAAGGAAAAGCAATATTTTTATATTAAGTTAAAATGGATTTTATAGTCAGAGTTTATGGTTTACTGCACGGTGCGAGGACAAGTTGGAAGCCTTCCCCGGGTGCAGTAACACTGTTTATTACCTCTGTTTTATGGGGCCATAATTAATGGTGAATTCAAGGCAGTATCATTATGTTGTTTAACTCAACAGCAAAGGAGTCCTTTTTCTGGAGTCCTTTTCTATTTTTCGCCAATAAATTCCATTGGTGCTAAAAATTCATCCTCTAGGTAGTTCACATCTCAAAATTAAACTAGTCATAGCTGGGCGTGGTGGCTCACGCCTGTAATCCCAGCATTTGGAAGGCAGAGGCAGGAAGGTTGTTGAGTTCAAGGCTTGCCTGGGCTACATAGTGAGCTCAGGGCCAGCCTGAACTACAAAGCGAGACCGTCTCAAAACAAACAAAAGTTAAACTAGTCATAAACACATGTTTGCAAACAAATATTTGTTGGACTGAAACTTGAACACAGTATTTCCTATTTCAAGGAACAACTTATTTGACAATAATCCTGGGAGTCAGGAAGCTTCGTGTTATTCACCAACTTGTTTTGAGTATCACTGATTAAAGGATAGAACCAAAAACACAGGCTGTGTGGAGGAGATATGCTTTCCCCCAGAAGCCTTCCTGACTCTTCCTCCCCACCCAGTTCCCAGTTCTAACACGAGTCCCTTTCGTGCAGTCCCTGTGGTGTGCAAGTCGAACGCCATTGAAGTGAGCGTCCCCAGGGAGCTGGTTGGGGGCCTGGAGCTCTTCCTGACCAACGCCTCCTGCCGAGGAGTGTCCAACGGCACCCACGTCAACCTCTTCTTCTCCCTCAAGACCTGTGGCACCGTGGTCACTGTAGGTTCCTCCGGGGATCCTTGGGGAAAGACCGAGACCCACCTACGGGCAGGCAGTGGGCGGAGATCTGCACGGGGCTTCCGTCCTGGACGGGACGGACGGGCACTTTTCCTTATGAAAGAACTGGGCCCCCAACATCGGAGGCCACTCGTTTAACAACTGCGGCTCGGAGCAGCTGCCGTGACGTGGGAGAACTCCGCTACTCTGTTCTCAAAGCCCCCTCTCTCCCCTACGCGCGGCATCCTCCTGCCCAACCAGCGCCACTGGCCCTCTGACCGGTTCTTTTACTTGAAGAAAGTGATTAAATGGAGATGGTGGCTCATCTGGGGTGTAGTAAATAAATTCAAGTATTGAACTAGGTTGAGGGTAAAAGTTTGTCCTTTAGGGCCGGGGATTTAGCTCAAGTGGTACTGAGCCAACTTTGGATGCACAAGGGCCTGAGTTCAATCCCCGGTACCGCAAAAAAAAAGTCTCCTTTCATCCAAAAACCTGCACAGAGCCCTGTGCTGCAGCGTGAGGGGAGACGACCTGAGACTCAGCCCCCTGGCTACTTACACAGACATACTGAGATAACAACACGTAAAAGGAAACCAGCTGTGTGGTGACACAGACGACAGAGCCTTTTGGGGCCCAGGAAAAGCAGGACTTGGAGTGGGGTAGAAGTGTGCGCGTGGCTTACGCAGGGAGAGAGGAAAAGAAACGGCCGCTTCTCTGGAAACGCTCTGGGCCGGTTCTGAGGGTGGTTTCTGGCGAAAACGGGAAAATCCCTGCCAGGCTGGAGTAGAGCAGAGCAGAGCCGGCTGCAGACGAGGCTGAGAATGAGCTGCCCAGTCAACCGCTGCGAGCCCAGCGTCGCTGCGGCGCGCACAGGGCCTCACCGCCGCGGGCCGAGAGCGTCTCCGGACAGCATCGCACAGACTCTGTCCTCGGCTGAACAAGGGCCTCGCAGTCTGCTGATTGCGCTGCGCCGGGACTTTCTGAGCGGTGCTGGGAAGGAGCGTGTGCCCTGGCCCAGAAGTAGAAAGTGACCCTCTCCAGCAGGCAGGCTGTTTGCTAACAGAGGAGAGTCATTAAAAAAAAAATGTTTGTTTTTAAAAGCAAGTTTTTTATGTAAACAGATGGGGGCGGGGTTCCCGTAGAAATAAACTCTGTTCCTCTCCTGTCGGGGCCCGGCCCAGGTGGTGAGTGACAAAATCGTGGCCAGCAACCTGGTGACGGGGCTCCCCAGGCAGACCCCGGGGAGCAGCGGGGACGTGATCGTGCGCACCAGCGAGCTGCTGATCCCCGTGACCTGCGAGTTCCCGCGCCTGTACACCATCTCCGAGGGCTACGTGCCCAACCTCCGCGACGCCCCGCTGGAGATCAGGAGCCGCAGCCGCGGCGTCTTCCCCTTCACGCTGGAGATCTTCAAGGACGACGAGTTCGAGGAGCCCTACCGCGAAGCGCTGCCCGCCCTCAAGCTCCGCGACTCGCTCTACTTCGGCATCGAGCCCCTGGTGCGCGTGAGCGGCCTGGAGAGCCTGGTGGAGAGCTGCTTCGCCACCCCCACCGCCAAGGGCGACGAGGCCCTCAAGCACTACCTCATCCGGGACGGGTACGCCCTCAGCCCCTCTGCCGTCCTCTTAGCTCGGGGCCTTAGAGCTCCGGAGGAAGGAGGGGAGGGCGAGGGGCTCAGAGGCTAAGCACCCACGCCCGGGTGACAGGCAGATGCAGAAAAGCTGGTCTCAGATTGAAGATAGTGAATGTGATCATTCAAAACAGTGGGGTGTTTTTTGTTGTTGTTTGTTTTGTTTTGGTGCCACTGGGGACTGAACTAGTGCCTTCTCATTGAGGTATATCTCACCCCCTTTTTTGAGCACGGTCTTGCCAATTGGCTAAATTGCCCGAGTTCAAATTTGCAATCCTCCCGCCTCAGCGTCCCCAAGTGCTGGGGTTCCAGGCCGGCGCCACTTGACTGATTTTACAGATACTGAGGACCCCCCCCCCCCAGAAGGTCAGTGAGCGGCTGACAGTGCAGGTCAGGCTCAGGACGTGGTGGAGGACAGAAAGAGCCCCTGTAGTTCCTACCTGCCGGGGAGAGAGAGGGCAGGGTGTGAGCCCCGCCGGGTGGGGCTCGGCCTTGATGGGGCTGAGAATGTGTGCGGAGCCGGAACTGGGAGGGAAGTGGCCAGCGGAGACCCACTGGGGAGTGAAGGAGCCGGCGAAAACGCTTGGCAGTTTTTAGGACAAGAAAAGCGCAGAGGTTACCACTGTGTCCCGGAGGGCTCCCAGGCGAGAGCTGCGGATGTGTTCAGATAGCGCTGAAACCCTCGCAGTGCGCCCAGCCTTTCCCACGGACCCCAAGTCCTCTCGCGTGCCTTCCCGTCCGGAATGCCAGGGCGGCAAGGCTGGGGCCAGGGCAGGACGGCAGCTTCAAAAACGGGGCCGTGAGCAGCCGCCCTGAGCCGGGCCTTGGCCCTCGGGGAGTTCGTTAGACCTCAGTTCCCCGAAATCACACCGAAGGAAAATGCGGCTTTGTGACACCCGGCTGAGGCCTTCAGTGGCTCCTTCTGCCTCTGGTGGGACGGTCGGCTGCCTCCGCAGGGCGCGTGGAACACAGAGCGCTGGGGTCCTCAGCTCATTTGTCTAGTGAGGGAAGTTTGTCGTCCTGAGTGGCTTTGGGTGGCCTCTAAAGGCAGCACACCATAGTCCTTTGGATTTCGTG
The DNA here is from genome assembly GCA_004025085.1 of Thryonomys swinderianus. Lineage (NCBI taxonomy): Eukaryota > Metazoa > Chordata > Mammalia > Rodentia > Thryonomyidae > Thryonomys > Thryonomys swinderianus. The sequence continues at coordinate 4,277 of PVIC010026912.1, forward strand.
CCGTCCTGAAGTGATCCCCATTGAATTTGTTTTTAATTTTTTGCTCTTTGTTTTTTGAGCCAGGGTTTTGCTGTGTGCTTCAGGATGACCTTGAACTCACTATGTAGCCCAGGCTTGCCCTAGATTTACTTTTAAGATTTGTTTTTCTGTTTAGTGGCATATTCTTCATGTATAATAAGTGGGCATATTTGAGGTACACATTTTGGTAAGTTTTGGTGAATAGCCATGAAACCACTGTCAGTGAGATAATTAACATTTATTTCTCCCTTCGTGTTGTCTTTTTATGGTCACCTTTTTCTGTTTCAGTGTTAGGGTCCCATCATGGGCCTCACTCTTCCCCTGAGTTACACCCCAACATTTCTCACTGTTCTTTTTTTTTTTTTTTCAGTACCGGGGATCGAACTCGGGCCCTTGTGGGTCCAAGGTTGGCGCGGTACTGCTTGAGCTAAATCTCCAGCCCCTCACTGTTCATTTTAAGCTAGGGTCTCACTGAGTCCCCCAGGCTGGCCTCATACAGACAATCCTCTGCCTCGGCCTCCTGCGTAGCGGGGATCACAGGTGTGGGCCACCACACCAGGCTCACTCACGTTTACTCCTCACAAGTATCTGGTCATAACTCATTTACTTGGAATGAGTGATCTGAAATCCCAATAATGCCTATGAAATGTTCTTGTGTATTTATCGTTCAGATTCTCAACAAAGGACTATTCATTTTGCCTTACCTGGCTCTGAGAAGCTGCAGTTTTCCCTGCTAACCTTAGCACATACAGAAGAGAAATATCTATGTGCTGTAAAAGAAAAAGTAGGGCCGGAGGGTTAGCTCAGTGGTTCCGGCGCCTGCCTTGCAAGCGCAAGGACCTGAGTTCGATCCCCGGTAACCACATATAATGCTGGGCGTGGTGGCTCACGCCTGTCATCCCAGCACTCGGGAGGCAGAGACAGGAGGATTGCTGAGTTCGCGGTGGCTTGCCTGGGCACCATAGTGAGCTCAGGGCCAGCCTGAACTACAAAGCGAGACCCTGTCTCCAAAAAAGCAAAAAAAAAGAAAAAGAAAAAGTATAGGGCCGGGGATTGAGCTCAAGTGGTACCGCACCTACCTTGGAAACACAAGGGCCTGACTTTGATTCCAGGTACCACAAAAAAAAAAAAAAAACAAGCAAGAACTGGAAGATCATAGCAGTGTGGGCTGGGAGGACGAAAGCAGAGGACGAGCTGGGCCCTCCGCCTTTCCTGGTTTCTGTTCCAGCCAGAGGGAGCTGCTGGCATCCCAGCCTGGCTCCTTATGGCTTCTTGACGTGCCCTGTGGTATTTCCTCTGCCTGAAATCCTTTTTCCTGCTGGTTCTCTCTGGCCTTTTGGAATTCAGAGGCATTTACTTTCTCAGTGAAGCTGTCCCAGAGCTGTCATACAGCGAACTAGAGGCCTCAGGGCCCAGCAGAGAGGACGGGCCATTAAATATTTGCCCAGCAATCCCCGAAGGAATATTCAGAATAATAATTGGGGCCCAGCCAGAAAACTAAAATAACCATGATATACTTAATTATCTTTAACATTTTTGGGTTATTCACTTTTTTAAAAGTATTCATTATCTTCAGGTTAAATTTATTTCAAACTGGTTTCCCTACATACTGAACACACCTGATCTACTTCCCTCTGGTTTTAGTCGGTACACACTCTGGGAAGGCAAAATAGCTTAACTCTCGCCTAAGTAAAATATAATTAGAAAGTGAATCCTCAGAAAAAGAAACTCTAGGTTCTAAAGTCAAGCACCGAACCACATTTTGATAGTTACTGTGGACTCTCTAGTACCACCGCTATTTGCTTTTAATACACAAAGTTTTGAGAACTAACATTATCTAATCACAGCCATTGCCGTCAATGCATTACCTTGTAGGTACCCTTTCTGCCCCATTTTCTCTTTTAAAGATAATAGTCTTATTAGATAAGCATAAATTGAAAACGTTGAGACATTTAGATGAAGAGTACCTTTTAAATATTATGTATTAGTATTGCTATTATAGGTAGTAGACCATCACCGGCCATGTTACTCTGTGTGTGTGTGTGTGTGTGTGTGTGCGCGCGCGCGTGCACGTGTGTGGGGGTCTGGGTGTGTGTGTGGTGCTGGGGATTGGACCTGGGCCTTGTGCAGGTCGGCAAAAGGTCTGCCATTGAGCTATACCCAAAACCCAAATATTACTCATCTTTATCCCCCGGGCACCCAGGAGAGACTCCCCTACAGGTATGCAGTTGGTCTTTATGATAAAACATAATGGAAAGCTATAAATTGATTTTACTTCAGGGCAAGCAAATTGAGCAAATAAATTCAAGACATAGCAGAAGGCCCATCACCTCCTCAGATCCTCTCCAGTTCGGTGAAATAAAATGCTAATGGTAGTACAGTTCAAGATGCTATCTTTTTTTTTTTCTTTTGGTGGTACCAGGGATTGAACTCGGGTCCTTGTGCTTCCAAGGTAGGTGCGGTACCACTTGAGCTAAATCCCCAGCCCTTCAAGATGCTATCTTTTAAAATACATTTATTAATGCATCAGCAGCACCCAAGTAATACACTGGCTTAAAAAGTGGCACATAAATATGTGGAACAGGGACTCATGTCAGAGGCTTTTCTATCTAACCTGACTCTTGGGCACCTGTAGGCCTATAGGCACACAAAGTCCTGAGTTTGATCCCTGGTACTAGAAAAGTAATTAATTAATTATTTTAAAAGCAACTGTGTCTAGGGGAAAAAGATTTCTTTGTGATTTGACTGTGATAAGTAACACCAGAGTGATCCTGGGCTTTTCCGGGAAAATCTTCCTCAATATTTAGAACCACAGGCAGGAAGCCCCAGTGACGTCTTCTCCCCTGCTGTCCCTGAGGCGAAGTTAGACTGAGACTAAAACTCCAAGTTCTGTCAACTTGCAGCTGCCCTTACATTTGAGAAAATAGGAATGAATACAATTTCAGGGAACGATTGCTCCCTCTAGCCCCACTTGTTCCTTAAGAAACTAAGACGTGTACCCCACAATCTGAGGAGGTACAGGTTATGGTCTGTTCCTTTTTGCAGCTGCTCAGTGGCACGTGTCCCTTAGGTGTCCAGTAGATAATTGTTAAATTTAAGAAACGCCTCCTCAAACCAATAATAAACTACACAGAATTCCTGCAACATATTACAAACGAGAAGAGCCTTAGCAGCCAGTTCTCTTTGACGTGTATGTTGTTACGTTGCTGTCCTGAAACACATTAACCTAAGGCGTGAGCTCCCTGGCTGGTGGCTGAGCGGCAGGACGGACGGGCATACCGGTGAGCAGGGCTGTGTCCAACGGCGCCTTCACCAAGGAGGAATTTGTTTGCTTTCTCTGGAAAAACTGGCAGGCAGCCCCGCCCGCTCCACCCAGTTTACCTCTCCTTGGGCCAAACTCACTGGATGGGATTTGTTTCCATCTCTGTGGAAATGATCAAGTCTTACGTGTAACCTGTCCTACTTTCAGCTGCGTTTCGGATGACTCAGTGAAGCAGTACTCGTCCCGGGATCACCTAGCAAAGCACTTCCAGGTCCCTGTCTTCAAGTTTGTAGGCAAAGATCACAAGGTGAGCTGAACCCCTTTACCGCCTAACCGCAGCCCTGAGCCTTCCCCACTGTGTCCCGTCCCCCATCAGCTGGCCTCGGGAGAGCCTGTGCGAGGGTCTGTGACGCCGGGGAATAACCAGCTCAGCGGCCAGCGCCCAGCTCAGCCTGCATGTCGCAGCCACCCCTTCCACAGGACAGCTGCTTGTCCGAGAGAAAACTGTGGGGTCGTGTGCAGGACCTGCGTGATGCTGGGGTGTGGTCAGTTACACAGTCAGAGACACAGAAGGAAATTCACAGAATCACAGAGGGAAGTAGGAAGTGAAAACAAAGTGCCAGTTATGGAATACTATACACGCTGAATTTATTAAAAGTCTAAGTTATAGCCAGGTGTGGTGGCTCACGCCTGTCATCCCAGCACTCGGGAGGCAGAGGCAGGAGGATGGCTGAGTTCGAGGCTTGCCTGGGCTACATAGTGAGCTCAGGGCCAGCCCGAACTACAAAGCCAGACCCTGTCTCAAAAAAAAAAAAAATTGATCTTGGCAGTTTCTCAAAGGCAAAGGTTTGTTGGCCATGTCCACAGAGCATTGTTGGGGGGGTCCCAATCAAACAGAGCTAAAGGGCCACTATCTATCAACGCAACAGGAATCAGCTACCAAAAGGATAAATTGTGGAAAGCAGACTGTAAAAATTTTGTCAAAACACTTTACATGTGTATTGGGTGTGCTACATTTAAAACCCCATACATTTACATAGATAAGGTTAGAATGTGACAGGTGGAGGTGTTTGTTGTTGTTAGAGTTGTTGAAACATTTAAACAAAGGAGATTTACGCCTTCTAGTGTGTTCCTGCCTTGCCAGCAGAATCATTATTCCGGAACACCGCTCTCGGGACGGCGGACCCCGCTCTCTCCCGCACTAGCAGCGGCCGGACGTGCTCCTCACAGCCTTGCTGCGAAGCACCAAGACGTTAACGTTAACGTCAGCCGTTTCTTTCACAAAGGCCTCTTCTGTCCCGGCCCGGTGCAGAAGTTACGGGTGTGGGTGGCTCCAGTTGCAACCTTCCCGGTCGCTGGTGCGTGGCCTGGCCGGGTCCTCTGTAACGTGGGGAGTCCAGCGCCCTCCCCGGGCTCCGAGCGGCTGTTGGGACTCGGGGAGACCGAGTCCGTGACCCGCGCGCGGCAGCTGTTTGTGCCGAGCGTGCTGAGGGTCCTCACGTCTTTCCAGGAGGTCTTTCTGCACTGCCGCGTCCTTGTCTGCGGAAGGCCCGACACGGACTCCCGCTGCGCCCAGGGCTGTCACCGGCGCGTGCGGCGAGCGGCCGGGGAAGAAGAAGAGGACGCTGCTGGCCAGGTGCTGACCGGCGGCCCGATCGGCATCGACTGGGAACTCTAGCTGCCCGGCCCGGTCCGTGTCTCGGGAACCCCTGCCTCGCCCCGGAGGACGCTCGGAGGCCGTCTCAGGACGCCTGGCCTCTTTAGACCACGTGCTCCGGGTTAGCCGAACTCCCGGAGCCCCTCACTGCTCTGGTCCAGGTCGGTACCGGTCCCAGCTGTGCTGACCGATGTGTTCTGCTTCCTAGAGTGGAAATCTAAGCTGTCCACACAGAAGGAAGTTCGCCCCCCTCCTCCAGCACCTTCCTACCATTAAACACCTCATGTACAGTGCAATAGGACCGCTAAAATCAGAAGCTGGTTATAATATTTCAAATTAAAAACCAAAACATAAATACTAAAATTATAACTTAATTATTCAGTGATCCCTTGATATGTAAATAATCATACCTAAAAATTTCAACTCAAACCCAGAATAGTCGTAGGGAATTTGGAAATTAATCAATAAAACAATGTATAATAAGAAAATGTGTTTTGGTTTTTCTCTTGCATAATATTTTTGGATGTTTTTATTGCCTTAGGTGAAATATTTTCACTTAATACTAAAAATTAATCAACATGCATTTAAGTGGTTTCATGACTACACTATTAGATTTAAAATTTGGTACCATATGCCCTTTAAATTGGCATTCTGTGCCTTCAAATCAGTAAGACATTAGACAAAGTTATAAATTTGTATCATGCTTATTAGTGCTTCATAAATTTTATTAAAATAAGTCATAAACCATAAAGATAAATGTTCTTTACACTTCAATCAATCTGTGTGTGTGTGTGTGTTACTAGTGACTGAACTCAGGAGCTCTCTACCACTTAGCTACATCCCCAGCCCTTGTAAAATTCTGAGACAGAGTGTCACTAATATGCCCAGGATAGCCTTGAACTTGCAATGCTGCTGTCTCAGCCTCTGGATAGTTGGGATTATAGGCATGGATCATCATACCAAGCTAAATTTAATTCCTTCATATGCCAATTAAAGCTTATACCTTTCCATAAGATTACAAAAGTTTCTTTTTTTCTTTTAAAGTGTCTACAGTGAATAATTCCCATTAGAGCTGGTGGAATTAACAAAAAAGAAGGAAAAAAAGCAAACAATTTAGAGCCTAACAGCCTTGTTTCAACAGAGCCACATGGTAAAAATGCTTCCACCTCTCTGGCCTTGCAGTTTTTATCACAGCTGTCAATTGCTTTTATGACCCCAAAATAGCTGTAGACAAGAGCAGCACCACTGTAAGTAACAACCATGAGCACAACTAGGATATCAAAAGCGACCCAGAAACGGGCCTTGTTCTGGATTTGGCAATCCCCGATGGAGACGTAGATTAGCCCTCCCCCCCCCATCAGAATCACCTGGGAAAACGCGCCAGCCCTAGCGTCCTTACAGGCTGATTTTTCACAGCCCTCAGGTGATCTTAACCCATTCTCATGATGAGAACCACAGTTTAGGGAGCGGCCACGTGTCTCTCCCTTCCTAAGGGTGCAGGTGTTTCCCCAGCCCGCGGCAAGCCCTGGTCAGGTGTTAGCGTGACTCAGACGCCTCTCGGGACCTGGAGCAGCAGTGGGGAAAGGCCGGGGAAGTGGATGCCAGGGCCCTGGTTCTGCCTGCCCTTCCTCTCCGTGCCTCTTCAGCAGGTCAGTCCCCACCCCCCTCGCCCGCTTTCCTCCGCACCAGCGGAGTCACCGCCTTGGGGAACTTACCAGGTTGGGTTCTGTTCTCTTCTAAGTGAAATGGAAACACAGGTGATAATGGAATTCATTCATCTCTGTTCATATTTTCTAAAAAGTACGCTTTATTAACGTGAGGCGCTTACTGGCAACTGAGGAAACTAGGCCAAAGGAAAGTCATCGCCTCCCAAAGGGCTGGACTCCTGAAAATTTCCCTTATGACTACAGTGATCAGGTCCCGGAATCGCAGGGCTTGCTTGCAGCGTAGCCTTCTGCTAAGAACTGGATGCCCAGGTGAGTGTGTCCAGGCAGGAAGAGCAGAGTCAGAGTGCTGAGCAGCTTCCGTCTCTCCCCATCTTTCTCCGTTTTCCTCACTTTCCTTTCTCCTGCTTTGCGTTATCCAAACCAGTGCTTCCACCGGCTGAAGTGGGGGTCACATATCTGCCACGCTCTGTCCCTGAGACTGGCAGTTGTGGAAACGCTTTGTCCTCATAATTCTTCTTTTTCCTCTTCTGCACAGATGCAAGCTGCCCGCTGACTGTTCATAAAAGGCCGGCAGCCCAAGGTCCATACGGTATTGAACACGGTGTCAGCCAGAGAGTCACAGGCTGCTTGAGAAAGATGAAGAGGTAGAAAGGTTAACGTAGAGGACTGTGCTGAGTAGTGCAGTTGCGCAGCAGCAGCCCTAGAGCCAAGTGGGGTCAGCCATGGGGTGCAGAACCGAGAGGAAAAGCGCACGCTTAAGGGGAGCTTGTTAGACAAGCTCCCACCCAATCCACTTAAGCGGAGTCTCTCGGCAGAGCCTTTCTTTTGTGGGAGCTCCGATCAAAACAACTGTTAGCAGTCGCAGTCTCCCCTAGCGTTGTGCTGGCTTTACAGAACAGTCCCTGGGGTGACACTGTTGTGTTTCTTCTCACTTTCCCTGTCCAAGAATGGGATTCGTGGGCCGGAGGCTTAGCTCAGTGGTTCCGGTGTCTGCCTTGCAAGCTCCAGGTCCCAAATTTGATCCCCCGTAACCATATACCACAGTGCTGGGCGTCGTGACTCACGCCTATAATCCCAGCATTCGGGAGGCAGAGGCAGGAGGATTGCTGTGAGTTCAAAGCCAGCTATATAGTGAGTTCAGGGCCAGCCTGAACTACAAAGCGAGACCCTGTTTTAAAGAATGGGATGCACACTTATCAGTGTTTGACAAACATTTGTTGGTCAGCCATTCTCCTGTGTGTCAGTGACAGACAAAAGGCATCATCCCGTCTCTAGGAGTTCACAGTTTGGACCAAGGAGATAGGATGGTCAGGTCAAGTTAGTTACACCAGGCCACAAAAAAACACGTGTCCCGAGGTGCTATAGAAGCCCACAGAAAGGGTCCCTGTCCGCCCAGGGTAGGGTCATTCATTGGGGAAGGCACCTCAGAGAAACTGCAGTATCTTAAATTAAAACTTCAAGAATAACCAGGGATATGTACTGATACAGGCTACTCAAAATCTTAAAAACATTATGCTAAATAAAAATAAAAAGCCAGACACAAAATGCCACCTACTAGGTGATTCCATTTATGTGAAATGTCTGCCACAGGCCCTCAACAGAGATAGAAGGTAGATTGGTGGTTGCCAGGGCCTGCGGACGGGTGGTGATGAGGAATGACTGCCAGCAGATACAGGATTTCTTCGGGGGTAATAAACGTGCTATGGAATACTATGGTGGTGACGGTTGGACAGCCCTGTGAATATATGAAAAAACCACTGAATCGCACACTTTTAAGGGATGAACTTTACGCCATGGGAGTGATGGATCAACAAAGCCGGTTTATAGAAAAGAGTTTTAAAAGATGACAAGCTTTTAGCTAGACTGACCAAAAATATAAAGACTCAAATTGCTAAACTCAGAAACGGCAGACAGACATCACCACTAATTTCACAGAACTAAAAATGACAATAAAGGAATGCCAAAGAGTAGATAATTTAAAGGAAATGGACAAATTTCTAGAAAGGCATAAGCTTCTCAAGCTGACTAAAGAATGAGAAAGTGGGAATAGATTGGCAGTGTATATAAATAGAATAATTAGTTCAAACTTTTAAATTAAGAATTTAAAACTTCCCCAAAAGAAACATCCCACTTGACTTCACTGGGGAGTTTTACCAGATATTAAAGGAGAATTTATACCAATCCTTTCCAAACTCACCCAAAAAGTAGAAGAGGAGCCAACTGCCAACTATTTTTTATAAGATCATTATTACTCTGATACCAAAACCAGACCAAGATCTCACAAAGCCACAAGACCTAAAAAAGCTTAGACCAGTATCTCTTATGAATATAGATGCAAAACCTTTAACAAACTACTAGTAAACTTAATCTGGTAACACAGCAAAATAATTTTCTGTGACCAGGTGGGGTTTATTTTAAGAATACGAGTTTGGTTTGGTATGGTAAAATCAATTAATATAATAGATAATAAAGGACAAATGTCACGATGCAGAAAACCATGTGATGACTGAGTGATAAAATCACTCAAACTAGGAAAAGAAGAGAACTTCTACAACCTGATAGAAGCTAATGAAACAGCCACAGCTAATAATCATGTTTAATGCTTAGAGGATCAAAAATACAGGACTCTGATGCCGGACGTGGTGGCTCACGCCTGTAATCCAGCACTCGGGAGGCAGAGACAAGAGGATTGCTGAGTTCGCGGCGGCTTGCCTGGGCACCATAGTGAGCTCAGAGCCAGCCTGAACTACAACGCGAGACCCTGTCTCAAAAACAACAATAACAACAAAAAGAAGTGAGTTACATAATACCACATATTGTTCCATTTCTTTGAAATGTACAGGGTGGGCAAATTTAGAGATGGAAGGAAGATTCCTGGTTTCCTGGAGCTAAGCAGGAGTCTGGGGTGTCTACTAGACAATCCAGTGGGTGGATTGTATTGTATATGAACCAAAAGAGCAATAAAACTGTTTCAGCAATATCAACAGATGAATGATCAGGGTGCTCCAAGCGGAGAGGGTGCTGCCAGAACGGAAAGGTCTGGGCCATGGAGCTCCCTGGTGTGCGGTGCAGGGGTCACGAGAGAACTCTGGAACTTTTGAAACGACATCAGCAGGGCTGGGCTACAGCTACACCAGGAAAGGCTGTGAGCGTTGCTCTTAATCCTTAGATTAAGAAAAGAGAAAGCCATCAGATGACTGCACAGAGCCATGGAGCATAGATGGGACACAGAGATGGGCTAATTGTTTATACCTGGGAAGAAGGAAATGAAGGGCTATTGAGGAGAAAGAAAGGACAGGAAGGACATGGCCTGGAGGCTGTAACTTGACCTAACCCTAGATTAGCAGCGGCCTCATTTCCCCCTCCGCAGATGAAGGGTGGAATGATTCTCTCCTTTCAGAGCCCAATCAATTATTCATATTTCCAAGTCCTCACACATTCACTTTTGGACAATGCTCTAGACATTGATCTGTGACCCAGACTCAAGATCCTTCTGACTTCTGGCATTGCCTGTGTGTGGCCTGAATTCCACCCATCTAAAGATACAAAATGTGAATATCCGCAGGTAATGCCCTGGTTTCAGAAGCTAATGGGTCAAAACTTTTCTTAAGGTAAACTAGGAAAAGAAAATGAGAGAGTCAGTGGGGAAACCGAGTAGCTAAATGGTGTTTAAAAAAATTATTCTGAAGTACATAGAAACCTTTACACAAACAAAGAGGTTTTTAAAAATTCCTGCCCTCAAAACAAAATGTGAAAAAAGGAGGCTTAATCCAAAGCAAGTGGCTCTACATAGAGCAACTCCTGGTATGGAAAATTATTTAACAGTGGAATGAGCAACCCAGGCCGGTTGGGCAAATCATTCTCTGGTCTTCTAGGACGGATTTTTATTTCCCTGGGAAAGCTTTGTGCGGTCCCTTCCAGGAGGCAAGCCAGCAGCCCGTGGGCAGGACAGCAAGAACTTTCCAGAAGGAGTGGCTGGGCCTCCTCAGCCTCTCCAGAGAGCAGCTCCCAGCACTCTGACAGTCTCCCTGAGCACAGGGCCTGGCTGCTCTCTGTGAAAACAGAACAAAACTCCCCATGCCCAGTAAATGTCCTTATGAGACCCACCTTCCACATTGGAGACGAAGCCCAGGCTCCTCTTCAGGTCAGAGCAGATGGAGTGGAGGCACCATCGGAATTTTGCGTCACAGCGATACTTGTTGGCCCCACACGTGTCGTAGCAGACGTCCAGCTGGTTGCAGCACTTCGTCATTGCTGGGATGCCCAAGTCCATCTGCAAAAAGGAAGGAGAGAGCCGGGCGTGGTGGTTCACGCCTGTCATCCCAGCACTCGGGAGGCAGAGGCAGGAGGACTGCTGTGAGTTCAAGGCTTGCCTGGGCTACATAGTGAGCTCAGGGCCAGCCTGAACTACAAAGCAAAACCCTGTTTCAAAAAAAAAGGAAGGAGAGAAGGAGAAAGAGGAAAATGCCACATTTAGACCAAGGCCGACCTTAAGCAGCTCTGCCCACCTGGAATAAACTGGCCAGTCCTCCACTGCCAGCTACGTGCTCACTGCAATTGAAAAACACCAGTGGCTTGGTAAGATAAAGTGAGTCACAGGGTGCTAAGTTCTTGTGGTTATTCAGTTACTAGTTTAGTAAGTGACTCCCTGGCCCATTTGCCATGTGTTTCTTTGCAATGAATAGAAAACAGAGCAGTAGGGAGGTCAAGAGAGTAGCACTGCAGAACAACAGACTCCATGAAAACATGGCTTAATATTTCCATTCGAGATTTTGTTCAAAACAACTATTCCAAGGCTAAATGGTATACAAAAACCTCAGCTTCCGTTGAGCAAGAGACCACTGGAAAAATCTGAAGGACCCCTGCCATCATGCAGCACCTTTCGAAAGGTGTCTCCCTCTGTGTATCAAGAGGCAGAAAGGGGTACAGAGCACACAGCTCCTGGCACAAGGGGACCGTGAACAAACCGCACTGCACACACATTGGCTAAAGCGTCTTATGAACCACTGTAACTATTGTAAAAAACGGGGTCACTGAGATCATAGAATGCTGCATGCCAACTTATGAGACAGATGGCCTTGACCTCCAAGGGAATGGTTGATTTGATAAGGTTCTGGGGGCAAAGTGGAGACGTGATAAGAGCAGGCGATGCCTGGAGCAGGCGCTGGGGGCGTGGACGAAGCATTTTAGGATCTTCTGCAATTTTGCTGACAACAGACTTGGACTTGGCCAGAAGCTGGGTGAATCTGTCTTCACCGCGTAGGTGAGGAGAATAGTTATAGATATTTTGCCCCTGGGTGTTTATTCTCTTACTTGATCTTTTATTCCAAGATCACCAAAAGCAGAATGAGGACCCTGGTGGTTTAAAATGGCCCTTTAATTAATATATATAGTATTAAGGCATAATAACTATTCTGACACATTAGGTGAGGGCCAGGCCCGGGAGCCACAGTGTGGCTTAAGTGCTCATTTGCTCATTGTCTGATACCTGAAACAGTCTGGCCTGTCCTCAGAAATAAAACATGCATCACAACAGAAACAACTGCACATTACATAGGTGTCATGATCGTTCAATTTCTAGAAATCCTTGAACTAGTTCTAAACAACAGAGTGTGTATCACTTCCACAGCTATTAATCGGCAGCCACTATGTGTGGATTCTCTAATACTGGTTTGGGAGATTTTCTTCCTTCTGTGTCTGCAGTTATGAATGATTCCCAACAAGGCTGGGTGCCCAGGTTGGGCACTGCACAAGGGCAGCCCCTCAAAGGTGCTCCCTCCCTCCAAAACATTTATGTATTTGTCAAGAAAAATATCCAGACAAGGATAGTCAGGATTTTTCTTTTTCTAACATAATTAATATGTTAAGATCCATTTCTGATAGATGGAAGGAAATTGTTTTGAGAAAAAGGGTCTTTTTATAATTTTCATGAGAATCCTATTACAGCAACATTTTAGAGAAATATACATTATGCTACTTAGAAAATTATTCCAAAGTAAGAGCCTTACATAATCAGAAATGGAGTTTAGCTTTATTAAGACACATATTAAACCCTCCAGCTACGTTTTACATGAAACCTCCTTTCTAAAGAGAGGAAAGTCAGAGGCTTCTACGAAGTCTGAAAGGAAATTACTTTGTGGCTTGTTTCAGAAGAGGCTGGTTGTTTGGGAAAGGCAGCGGTGTGCTAGAACACGGGACAGGTGCCATGCCACTGCGGGTCTCCGTGGTGTCCACCCTGCAACACAGCGGGTGGGCCGCCAGGTAAAGTCGGCCACAGGCAAACTCAGACCAACACAGGACGTGGCTGCGACCGCTGGCTACCAGCTGACGCCCTCCCACCGTTCGTTTGATTTAATAAGTCGACCTGTCAGATCTATTCTAAGTTACGTTTCGATGCCCTAACTGGTGCTCACAGTTGTGATTTCCAAGTTCTGATCCATTTATCTGAGGGACAGCTGCCCCCGAGAAATGAAATCAGACACCTTCTTTGAAAAATGTCTTCTCACAGATCCGCGTTAAACCACCTAATTACATTGCTCAGTTAGATCCCCAGATATCACTTGTATCAGTGATAACTCAGACTCTTCTGAGAGTTAATGCCAGTGCTAATCGACCAAGAATGCGATGCTGGTGGTACATACACTTTCTGGTACCTTGAGACCCAGGAAATAGGAGCTGCAGCCATTGGGCTCCTGAGGTTTATAGCCGGGTCTGGGCATTGGTGCTTTTCCTAGCAAGAGAAAGAGAGGGAAGAAATAGTTAGAAATCAAGTATTTGAGAACATTCATCAAATAAAATTTTTCCAAAAGCATATTCTATTCTTCTTTTCAAAGTCACTGTTCCTCACCTTAAGCATATTCAGTGTTTTCTCCTCATCAAGTGTTTTATAAGAACTTACTTAGTAACAGTTCTAAATTCTCTAGGACAAGACCATGAAGATAAAGGCTATTACAAAACCAAAGCAAACCTCACATTCTTTTGATTTCTCTGGCCTCTGTAGGGCCACATATTGCACATAGATTGAAAACATCTGCTAATGCCCTTGTAAAATGGAAATTTTAATAGTACCCTAAAAATGTTAAAGACTGACTCAAAGGGAGGTTAGCAAGATTCCATAGATGTGGACAAAACATTTTGGCCAAACAGCAGAGAAAACATCCCATGCAGTATTTTAGGCACTTGTATTATTCAATTAAACAGAGACCCAAAGCTCTGGCTTTCTTGATTTCTCCTAATGGCTTTTGAGTTATTTTATGATTCTGAAAATATGTAGAGAGAAGCTTGATTGGTGTGTCAGTGGTAGTCATCACAGCTAAAGATGACCATGACCCAGATGACCTTGGACATTTTATCACTTTATCCAGCTAAGAAAAAAGAGGGACTAAGAAGACATAAGACCTGCCTAAGGTCATACAGGAAGCGGGAGAAATAGGATGTAAGTCCAGATTTCCTGTGTATCTCCATGTTCTGTGACCACATCCCCGCCTCTTCAGAGAGGTAAGACCAAGCATAAGCACAGGAAATAGCCCAAGAATTACTCTTCCCAGTGAGGAACGTGGCAGGTTTTTCCTTTCTTTCCTTCCTTCCCTTCCTTCTTTCCTTCCTCCCTTTTCCTCAATCTTCTCCTACCAGGGTTATGGAGTTTTTGGCAGTCAAACTCAGGCCCTTGTGCTCACAAGGTAGGCACAGTACCACTGAGCTAAATCCCCAACCCAAGGTATTTTATTGTTAATTATTTTGTATTATGAAATGTTTCAAGACTGAAGGAAAGTCAGAGAATATATCTATGAACAGAGATATCTATGAACTCTCATATGACAAACATAATAAATGGTAATATTTGCCAAACTTGCTATAAATATTTCTGTTTAATTAGATATTATAGTTGAAGCCCCTTTGTATCCGACATTTCCATTTTAATTTTTAGATACTGAGTCTATGGTTTAAAATCCTTTCTCCTTACTCTTCCTCAAAAAAAATTTTTTTTTTTTTTTTGAGACAGGGTCTTGCTTTGTAAGTTCAGGCTGGCCCTCAGCTCACTATGTAGCCCAGGCAAGCCTGGAACTCAGCAATCCTGTCTCTGTCTCGCAGCTGCTGGGATTACAGGAGTGAGCCACCACACCCAGCACCGTGGTATGTGGTGTTGACTGCTGGTGGGAATGTCACCACACCCAGCATTGTATGTGGTTACCGGGATAGAACTCAGGACCTTGGGCTTGTGAGTCAGGCACCGGAACCACTGAGCTAAATCTCCAGCCCTCTTCCTCAAATTTTTCTATGTTATTCTCAGACATTTACTCTTGTATAGGAATTGTATTATCAACTTAACTAAATTCTACAATAATGTCAGATTTTGAATAATAATCTATTATATTTATAATTTCAAGACAACTCCCTGTTTAGGATACTAAGTATTCCCAGCATGGACATAGTACTACCCTCTGTTTACTTAGTTCTTTCTAGACCTTCATAGGAATACTGTTGTTTTCCCCATGTATTTTTTCTATCTTTTATATACCTATCCAGACCTTAAACAAGGCAGCATCTCTCACCCAGAAGAAGGGTTGTAAGCAAATATAAGAAATCTGCCCTGGGCCGGAGATTTAGCTCAGTGGTAGGCCCTGAGTTCAATCCCAGTAACCACATACATGCTGGGCATGGTGACTCATGCCCACCAGCAATCAATGCCACATACCACAGTGCCGGGCATAGTGGCTCACGCCTGTAATCCCAGCACTCGGGAGGCAGAGGCAGGAGGATTGCTGAGTTTGAGGCTTGCCTGGGCTACATAGTGATCTCAGGGCCAGCCTGAACTACAAAGTGAGACCCTGTCTCAAAAAAAAAAGCCAGCCATGTGGGAAGGACCACATGGCAAAGAGCTAAAGCCTCCTGCCATGGACATCTTGCAGCCCTTTGGTCTCCAGGGATGGCAGTGTCGGCTGCAGGGCGTTAGCAGTAGCTTGGAGGTAGAGCCTCTCACATAGCCTGAGGACTCCTGACCCTCAGGAACTGTGTGATATCACATTTGCTGCGTTAAGCCACCAGACTGGGATAACTTGTCCCTCAACCTAAGTAACTATCCAGTGGCCATTATGATGTGGATCTTTCATTCCATTATTTTCTATGACAGCTTTGTTGACATATAATTCACATGTCCTACATTTACGTATTCGTGGTGATTTGATGATTTTATTAGATTCATAGAGCTCTGCAGCCATTATCACAAACCTATGAGAACATTTTTACGCTCTCAGAAACTACATAGCCATTAGCGGTCACTCTTGGTCTGTCCCTCCAGGAACCTGAAGCAATCACTGAACACACCATCTCTGTAAACCCTCTGCCCATCTCACATGGACTAAATCACACACTATGGGTCCTTGCGTGGCTTCCTTCTTTCCCTTAGCATGTTTTTTGGACTCATGCATGTGGTTGCATGTTTCAGTACTTCATCTCTTTTTATTAGCAGAAAATACTCCACTGTATGCATAGGCCAAGTTCTGCCTGCTGATCAACTAGTTGACAGATTTTTTTTTTTTTTTGAGACAGGGTCTCGCTTTGTAGTTCAAGCTGGCTCTGAGCTCACTATGTAGCCCAGGCAAGCCTTGAACTCAGCAATCCTCCTGCCTCTGCCTCCCGAGTGCTGGGATGACAGGTGTGAGCCACCACGCCCAGCACTGTGGTCTGTGGTATTGATGGCTGGTGGGCGTGAGTCTCCATGCCCAGCATTGTATGTGGTTTCCGGGGATCGAACTCAGGACCTTGCGCTTGCGAGGCAGGCGCCAGAACCACTGAGCTAACCCTCCGGCCCTAGTTGACAGATTTTGATGCTGTCACTGTTCCCCTAATATACAGTACTTACTACTACAGATCTGTGTACCCCCAAATACGCTAAGTGAAACTTGTAGACGGACACTGCTCCCTAGCGTGCGGCTGCTGGGCTGCATGGTGAGCCTTTTGAACGTTTTCAGTAACCACCAGACTGTTTTCCAGGGCAGCTGAATCATTTTACATTCCCACCAGCAACACAGAAGTGCTTCGTTTTCTCATGTCCTCACTAATATTTATTTTCTATCTTTTTGATTCACAGCCACGCTAGTGGGTGTGAAATGTGTTTCACAGTTGTTTGGCTTTGATCTTCCTGAAGATTAATCACACCAAGCACCTTTTTGCGGGCCTATGGGCCATTTATATGTCTTTACATCTCCTGACAAATCAGTAACTAGGCTATTTTTCTTTTGATTATTTGGTTATAAGGTTCTTTATATATTAGACACAAATGCTTGTCAGGTACGTTATTTACAAATATTTTCTCCTCTTTCATGGATTGTCTTCTCCATTTTATGATGAATCTATGTCATTTTTTTCATGGAGATGAATCTCACCTAACACAAAACCACTCAGTTTAGAGGACACAGTTCAATCCATTCACAATAAGGTACAACCATTGCCTCCTTCTAGTTCTGAAACCTCCCCCACTCCCAAGGAGACCCTTTCCTTTTTTTTTTTTTTTTTTTTTTGAGACAAGGTCTCACTTTGTAGTTCAGGCTGGCCCTGAGCTCACTATGCAGCTCAGGCAAACCTTGAACTCAGCAATCCTCCTGTCTCTGCCTCCCGAGTGCTGGGATTACAGGCTTGAGCCACCAAGCCCAGCTCCATTTCATATTTTTTACAGGTGTGAGCCACCCCGCCTCAGTCAATGTGGGCTCTGTGACACGAGTACCACAGCCAGGTTACCTACACAACAGAAATTCTCTTCTCGGAGTTCCAGAACCTGTGAGCTTCACGCTCAGGATTCTAGCACAATCAGCATATGATGAGGTGCCTTCCTGTTTGCAAATGGCAGCTGTCCTGTTATATCCTAATGCAGTTTACCAAATCTGCTTGCTTCAAAAGGCATTTTGTAGCTGCCTCCTTTCACTTAGCATAATGCTCTCAAAGTTTGTGTTGGGCCGGAGGGTTAGCTCAGTGGTTCCGGCGCCTGCCTCGCAAGTGCAAGGTCCTGAGTTTGATCCCCAGTAACATATAATGCTGGGTAACATATAATGCTGGGTGTGGAGACTCATGCCCACCAGCAATCAATACCACATACCACATACCACAGTGCCGGGCGTGGTGGCTCATGCCTGTCATCCCAGCACTCGGGAGGCAGAGGCAGGAGGACTGCTGAGTTTGAGGCTTGCCTGGGCTACATAGTGAGCTCAGGGCCAGCCTGAACTACAAAGCGAGACCCTGTCTCAAAAAAAAAAAAAAAAAAAAAAAAGTTTGTCTGTGTTGTACTATCTATCAGTACAGCTGAAAAACTATGGAACATTTTGCTCATTCATTCTTCCCTTCAAGAACTTTCAGGGTATTTCTAGCTATTGGCTACTGTGAATAATACTGCTATGAAAAACAGTACACAAGCTTTGCATAAGTATTGCCCCATATTGTTGTATGCAGTTACTGGGGATCAAACTTAGGACCTTGCACTTGCTAGGTAGGCACTGGAACCACTGAGCTAACTCTCCAACTCTGTTGAAACTGTTTTTAAAAATCCTGTCCTTCATGAATCTTAATTTTCATTTCATATTTTTTCTTTCTTTTTTTACTAATTTCCCTCAAGCTCCATCAAATCTATTTTCCATTTTACTAATATTCTCCAGTTTGACTGATCTGCTATTCAATCAGTTGACTGAGATTTGTCTTTGAAAAAGTATAATTTTCACCTGTGAACTCCATTTGGTTTCCTTTTAATTTACATTTTAATTTTTTAGTTCCACTTTTATTTTATTGGGGAGGGGTTGAGACAGGGTCTCACCCTGTAGTGCAGGCTGGCCTCGAGCTCATAGTGATCCTCCTGCCTCAGCCTCCCAAGTGCTGGGATTACAACCATGAGCCACCATGCCTGGCTAGTTAGTTCTACTTTTAAAATCATGTTCTCTATTCCTTTCATTCTTCTGATAATTTTAATATTCATATTATTTTGTTATCCTTAAGTATCACAACTTCATATTATTTTGTTATCCTTAAGTATCACAACTTTATTGTCCAAAACCTTCTCCTCAATGGACTGTCCCCAGAGTACACAGTGTAATTTTGTAGCAATAGCTCAGTGAGGCTAGCTCTTCAGAGGGATTCCTTTGTCTTGTGTCGCATAACTACAGAGCGGTTCCTTCCATTTTGGCTTTCGGCTTTGGTTCTGCTGACATTACCGTTCCGGGGACAGAGCTGTGGCGTGGCCGGGCTGAGCAAGTGCTCTCCACGCGCAGCACCCCGGGCCTCCCAGCTGCTTTTCTGTGGCTCTGAGCATCCCAAGATAGCCGAGAACCAGCATTTAGGGAGGCTGTTTAGCTTCAGTTACTTGAAGCCTACACTTAGCCGCTGTGTGAACCCAGATCCTAACCCGTGTGTGGAATGTGATGAGGAGCGAGCTCTTCAGGCCCGTGTTCTTCATGGTGCCCCAGGGCCGAGTAAAGGAGCGGCCTGCTGCTCGGAACACAGGGCAGAGCGCTTGGAATCCATCGTCTGTTCTAGGCCGCTGCCTGGACCCTGGTCAGCTTCAGGCCGGCTGTTCATTGCAGCCTCCCAGAGCTGCCAGGGACGGTTACGCTGCCAAGAGGCCTTGCTGTAAGTGTGCATGTGTGTGAGTGTCACACAAGGGCTGGGCAACAGGCAGAGTTAAGAATGTGAGTCACTGGGGGCTGGAGATTTAGCTCAGTGGTTCCAGTGCCTGCCTAGCAAGCGCAAAGTTCCCAGTTCAATTCCAAGAACCATGTACAACAATGCTGGGCGTGGTGTCTCACACCCACGAGCAATCAGTACCACATAACACAAATGCCGGGCTTGGTGGCTCAAGCCTGTAATCCCAGCACTCGGGAGGCAGAGGCAGGAGGATTGCTGAATTTGAGGCTTGCCTGGGCTCTACAGTGAGCTCAGGACCAGCCTGAACTAAAAGCAAGACCCTGTCACCAAAAAAACAGAATGTGAGTCATCAAATTGCACACATGAATATAACCTCATGTGCCACATGACTACACATGACTGTCTCTTGTGGGTAACATGTGATTTTTTTCTCTTTTTTTAGATTGTTGTTTTGTAACTATTCTATATATACTACCTTTATAGTCACCAGGAAAAAATTTGACCTGAAAAAACAAATGCCTAAATCTAGTGACAACTGTCAAATACCTTCATTGTAAAGGGCTTTCGCAGCAGGCTCCTAGGGCTCCCGACTCCCCTTGACCCTTGCACACTGGCGAGCTCCCCGCAGCTGAGACAGTTTGAGATTCCTCTCCGTCCTGCTGGTGATGCAGGTTTTTTATTTTTTTATTTTTTTTT
>PVIC010026913.1:0-24222 GCA_004025085.1 Thryonomys swinderianus
AAACTTAATGCTTATCATGGTTTGTGTTTAGATATCTCCCCAAAGCTTCAAGCCTCATGGGGTCATAGATGGGTATTTTAAGGCTGAATCTAGAGTATGTGAATGAATTATGGGTGTAATGCTATGGTTAAGGGTGTGAGTGCTACCTACTCTAAGTATCCTGGATAAAATATAAGACATAGGAAGAGCTGTGGTCACTTCCTTGCTTGCTTGCTTTTGCTGTCTTCAGCCTACCATGAACTGTTTCTCTTCTGTGATTCCTCTCTGCCAAACCACCCTGCCTTGCAGTTGGCTGATTATGACTGAAGACTCTTCACACTGTGATGTAAATAAATCTTTTCTCCCTCAATTTGTGGATGTTGGATATTTTATTTCAGCAATTAGAAAAATAACTAACACAAAGTTGTGAGCTTTGCCCATACAAACTGGTAATGTGAGTTGGAAGCATGGCACTGTACTTTGTTTCAGGTTCATCAGGCCACATCATTTCCATCTCTAGTATCCCTGATGAGAGATGGTTACTTTGATGCTATCTTCAGAAAGATATTAAACCCACACCTGAGTTCTCTGGAAAATACTTTAAGATCATTTATTGATATTTCTTGTGGACACCAAAAGGTATTGTGCTTGTAGGAGGTTAGAGAATTTCCCAAACCTGTTCTTGACCCTTGTCCTCTTAACACTTGTATGAATAACTGAGGACATAAAAATCATACTTATTTAAATTATAGATAATGAAAATTAGTAGAATATAAATGAGTTGGTTAATAATTATGTCAGAATGAATTACAGCCAGCAGCACTGCTCCAACAACATTAAATTAAAGTCTTATACTTGAGTCAGAAAAATCAAGTGTAGAATTCTTGGAGGTTTGGAACACAGTTTCACATAATCCTGAAAATATGTAGGCATTGAATCAAAGCACATTTCCATTAAGGATAAATAGCATGAGGAGGAAAGAAGCAGACCTTAGTTCTAGTTCATTCTGTGTTGATGAGGGGATATTGCTGGGGATTTATACTTTTGGCCCTCACATTAAGAACTCAAGAAGAAACACGAAACCATATTTTATTAGAAAGTTGAATGATGTTGAAGAAAAAATAGACCATGAACATATGGAGGACAACTTTGACTTACTATAGATTTAAATTCTAGAGCAACACTGGAAACATGTAAAGGAAGAAAGGAGGCTGAGGTTTAATTCTAAGGATTAGAGGAGTCTGAAAATAAAACTTGCTGACCTGAAGTAGCACATTGTTGGAGGTGTTCATTACCAACTAGGCAGTTGCCAGGAACCCATTTATGTTACAAGTTTCTGTCCAGACTGAACAGATAATAAGTCTATCTAACACTGGGTAATTGGGCTTTTCATATATACAGTTATTTTAGAGAAGATTTGGATGATATAGTTTTAGTCCTTTTTTACAATTATAAACACTAACTAGAGTGACTCTTTTAAATATTAAATGAATCATGTCACTCCTCAGCTCCAAGTCCTGTGCTGACATTTCATTCACAGAAAAACCCAAACCCTTTCCCTGTCTCCCAACCCCTAGCGCTCCCAGTCTTTACCTCTAAGCTCTTTTTTTCTCGCTTCATTCCCTACTTATCTTCCATGGGATGGTCACTCTAACTTCTGTGGTACGTCATAAAGATGCTAAGGATGCTACATCCTCTTATCACAGCACTTTTGTTTGGCCAGAGAACTAACATTTTTGAAACAAGAAATGCAGAATTTTTACTTGAAATTTTAACTGTTTGTGGCTTTCTTGAAATGTCAAAAACATCTGATAATACATGATTAGGAGACTTCTGAGCCTGTTGGGTGGTGAGTAGGGCATGAATCTTCTAGGTTAGCCCAGGTCCCAGCCAGGCCACACCATTTGCTTTAGCACTGGCTTTGAACCCTTGAGCACTTCAGTGGGAGAATCTGAAACTATATGTGGAGTCTAACACTTTATGTGGTAATGGTACATTAACAGTGCTTCTCCAGTATGCATTTACATGAGAATTGCTGAAGAACTTAAGACCAAGTAACTGGACCAACCTAATATTTTCATTAGAAAGGTCAGAGTGGGGGCCCCCAAATTTTTCATAGTTCTCAAGTTTTGTAGATGCTTTGAAGACTAAGGTTAAAGTTGTATCATATTGTAACATTTTCATTTATTAAAGATTTTTAAACAAATTATAGAATCTTTTTCTTCTCAGGAATATTTAGTTTTAAAATAAAAAAATCAGGGGGCCATAGATTTAGCTTGGTTGTTCTGGCACCTGCCTAGCAGGTGAAGGGTTCCTGGTTCGATCCCTAGTAACCACATACAATACCACAACCAGCAATCAGTCCCACATATCACAGTGCCAGTTGTGATGGTTTATTCCTGTAATCCCAGCACTCGGAAGGCAGAGGCAGGAGGATTGCTGAGTTTGAGGCTTGCTTGGGCTACATAGTGACTCAAGGCCAGCCTGAACTACAAAGCGAGACTCTATCTCAAAAAAAAAAAATCAAGAATCAGGAAGGGCTGGGGATTTAGCTCAAATGGTACTGCTCCAATCTTGGATGCTGCGTTTGATCCTTGGTACCATAATAAATAAACAAACAAACACATAAATAAAATACAATAAAAAATAAAATCAAGAATCAGGAACTGATGTCTGTACCTCTCAACTCTTTCTAGTGGTCTGTATAATTAAATGCTGTTTATTGGACTTTTTGTACCCATGTGTTGACAACTATGTTGTCACCATGGTGCTACACACAGGAGGGTGAGGTGCAGAGTCACACATGCACACCAGACTCTGGGGAGGTTTCTGGAACGCTTCTTCTTAATGAATGCTGTGTAGGACGTTATATAACAAAGTGGTGGAGAGGTTTGCAGTGGCTATTGGAGATTGGTCTGTGGTTGTCAGGGGAAGGCCCCAACGTTGGGGAGGACCAGGCAGTTTCCAGCCGAGGAGTGCCTTTTAGCTTAATGCTCATTTCGGTCTCAACTTGGTCTACCAAGGGGCAGGGGCTCTCTCAGGACCTAGGAGACTGGTGTGCAGTGCAGTTGGCCCAGCCAGACCTGGATTTCACCATCAACACCTCTCCTCTGTTTAGAACCGATGGCCTCTGCCAACCATATGACATTTTTATGAGTTTGGTCAGGGTGACCCTAAAATTAGCTCATAAGTCCATAAACTTAACTTGGACTAGCCCATTGTGAATCCCTCCCAAATGGAGCCCCAGACATTATTAAAGGTAACCTCATCAAAGGGCTAAGTCCATTTGGGACTGTAGGTTGACAAGGGGAGCAACGGTGTCATGGAAGAGAGCTGAAGCTTGTCTAAGGGTGTGTGTAGTATTTTGATTGAGTTGATTAACACAGGCAGCAGTGGCAATCTAGTTGTGCAAGGTGAAGCAGTGGCGGCTGCCGGAGACTGTGTTAACTACAGGCACAATGATGGTGTTGCTGGCTGAGGTCCCCAAACTACATTTCATGACAGTGGCCTGGGAGTTGGCAGTGAGCACAGCACACAGGAGGACCACCAGCACTGGCCCCGGTACATGGTCCCTCAAGGGGCCAAAGCACAAGCTTGGTCATAAAGGTCCTTTATATCTCTCCAGGTGGTCTTACTGGGGCATCGTGGTGCTGGGCAATGTCAATGTTTTTGAGGCTGTTCCTGAAGCATGAATCTCCTTATTTGGCCAATTGGTGGATTGGGTGGTAGTGTAGGGCTTGCCATCTACTGTAGAGAGCCACCATTCCACAGGCTAAGCTGCTCCCAGGAGTCCTAGTCCAGGCTTCGGTTGAGGTAGAGAAGGCCAGTGTCCTCCACACGGATCCAATTGTTCTTCTGAAGTAGCTTGTGGTAGACACCATAAAGGTGCTGGCCCAGGTGGAAACTGGGCACCTCTCTGGGCATGTCTCACAGGGCCTGCATGTAGATTTGTAGGGTTTTGGCTGGCTGGACCAAGTACTGCCGCTCCCAGTAGTGCCCCTTGGGAATTGGAGGCCCAGAGAGGCTTCAGTGGCAGCAGCAGCAAGGGCCACAGCCCCACAGTGCCAGACATCACCTTTGCCATCGCCTCTGGCAACTGGGGATGAGGGTCCGAAACAGTTTGCGGTGGGGTGCTTTAAGGGGTGGAGCAGAAGGAGGGGCCAGTGATCCATCAGGGGGCGGTGCCTGTGTGTGTCCTGCGCCATTTTGGGGTTGCGCAGAGGAATAGAAGGTTCTTCCCAAACTCGGAGAGGTGAGGTCGGTGGAAAGAAGGTGGAAGACGGTTCAACACATTAAATAGTGGCCTGCTGAGCTGCAGGGAGTCATGCGGCCGGCTGAGCCACAGCGCGGGGTGGGGGCGGGGAGGACCCGGCCTGCTGAGCCACTGCAGGTACGTGTGGCCTGCTGAGTGCAGGGAGGAGGATTTCTCCATGAAGCTGTGGGCACTCACCTGAGAGGGAGAGGCCTGCTGGGCCGAAGGGAGAAGGAATTCCCCACGAAGGTGGGAGGGTGAGGCACAGAGTCTCTCACACACACGCAGGCACGCACGCACGCACGCACGCACATAGCCAGACTCTGGGGAGGTTACTGGACCCCTTCCGTTTAGTGAATGCAGTGTAGGACGTTATGTAGCACAAGTGGTGGGAGGCGTTTACGATGGCTATTTGGGATTGGTCTCTGGTTGCCAGAGGAAGGGCTCAAAGCTGGGGAGGACCAGGCAATCTCCCGGCCACGGCGTGGCCTTTAGCTCATCACTCTCTTCTGTCACAATTTAGTCTACAGAGGGCCAGGGGCTCTCTCAGAACCTAGGAGACTGGCCTGTGGTGCAGTTGGCTCAGCAAGACCTGGATTTTGCCATCACAACTACTCTGTAGAGTCCCCTTATACCTCCATGTGAAGAGTTTTTGTCCTCCCTTCCCTTCAGGGTGCATAATTTCCCTTCTGACTTTATATCAGAGTTACAGTGTTGTGTATTGGTCTGGAGAATGAACTAAATAGTCATTAGCATTTCAATAGCAATTTCAATCCAAGTTATTTTGAATATGCCATCTGGTACCAAATATTAATAACTTCATAGTAATAGAGCAACCATGGCTGGTGGCTGGGAGATGATAATCATCATCAAATAGTACTTAGGAAGCACAAGAGGCCTATCTTTTAGACAAAAATGGACAAATGTTAAGTCTCTCTATCAACAAGACACAGAGCTGGTGACATCTTTGACAGACAGGAGGGACTGAATGACTTCTGAGATCACACAGCTGTCAGATACTTTTTTTTTTGGACAGTCCTGTACTGCTTTGCACTGACAACTATAAATGAATTAAAAGTAAAAAAAAATGTTCAAATTAGGATGAGAGGTCAAATTACTTCTAATTATGCTGAAATGGGATTATTTCTTCTTTCATATAGATTTTGTATTGAAAAGGGTAAGTGTGGTATGGGTGAATCTGAAATTGAATTAATAACTCCAAAGTTTTGTAGTGTGTAATGAATGATTGCTATAAGCACATATTTTCTTGCTTATGCTGCCAAGAACATAACTCCCTAAATGTCACGAACACAGCTGCCTCTCTATCCTGTTATGCTGCCAAGGAGATACCTAGATATCTACCTGCAGCACTCCCATTTGCCCAGGGCTTGAACTCGTTCTAGAATGTAATATGGTCATTTCTGACCCATCCCTAGTCTCAGGCTGTCAGGTGCCTCACAGAGGCCTGGTGCCAGTGCTGAGGATCAGCACGAGGGTCATTAATGCCTTTTCTCTGCTTGCCAGTGCACTATCATCTGAGGTGTTGGAGCAGAAATATAAAATGGCTGACAAACATGTGGGACACCAGTCCAGGATAATTTTGGCCGTGAGTAGTTTTAATTTTTTCAGCCCAAGAAGATTCTTCCTTGGCTGATCCAGCTCTGAGATAATGCCCACCCCAAGTACCTGTCTTGTCCTCCAAATAAATGTTTCCCTTATCTAGCCGGCCTTGCCCTAAGTTAATGCATTCTTACCATGAATTTGAACTTGCTGTAACTAATCACTAATGATGACATAATGTGGAACCAATCAACTTCTTGGGTCCTACTTGCAAAACCTATAAAAACTAAAAAACAATCTGTCTGATGCTCTGAGGAATTATCCCAACCACGCCCACTGATGTATGTGAAGTTTGAATTCTGCCTCCAAGTCCTGGGCGTCTTCAGCGTTTCCTGATCGCCCTTATATTATCACTTGTGATTGAGGCATGGGGGTCCCAAGGTGATTGCAGGGCTCTGATACTCTCAGCTCAAGTGCTGAGGATCTACCCCAGAGGCTGGAGAGGTCAGTTTCTTCTAGAGCTGCATTCTGATGTGGAAGAGAATGAGAAACACCTAATGCAGTCAGTCATGGTTAATCTTTTAAACTTTACAATGCTAACAAGCAGCAGGCTGTGGCACATGTGCCCCACAGGTTTGCCACCACTGAGGTAAGGGATTCTTTGTCTTCTATGAGACTGTTCTGGACAGTACTTAAGATTTTACCTAGAGTGCAGGAGGTGGAAATTAACAAGGCATTTGGGAACATAGGCTGTTGATATGGACATCAGTCCTAAGAACTCTAGAAGTCTGTTGTAGATGTGGATATGGCTGAAAAGCTGAGGGTACTTCTTCTGGGAAATTTTCTTTCATATTAAATGGTGACAAAGTGATAATTTTTTCAAGTTCTTTGGTGAATAATCCATCAAACTAATTTTCAGGAGAAAAAATATTTCTTTAAACTCATTACAGATTTGAAACAGTCCCTCATATCACTTGCTCCAGTTAAGAGAGAGAGAACTCCTGCCTTTGATCTCACATGGAATTGTGGTATATATTTTTAAATTAGGAATTGATTTTTTTTTTTTTTGAGACAGGGTCTCGCTTTGTAATTCAGGATGGCCCTGAGCTCACTATGTATCCCAAGCAAGCCTGGAACTCAGCAATCCTCCTGCTTCTGCCTCCTGAGCGCTGGGATTACAGGTGTGAGCCACCACGCCTGGCAGGAATTGAAACTTTTTACAACTGCTTCTATTTATGAAATAAAATGGTTTGATATATATCTACAATAATGATTAAATCATACTTAAAATGTATATAACCTTAAATACTTATTTTTGTGACAAAAATATTTGAAATCTATTCTTGGCAATTTTAAAACGTGCAATGTAATATTATTTATTGTAGCCATCACTACAATAAATAGATCCATCTAGTTCATTCTTTTCATCAGAGAAAGTTTGTATCTCTGATCATTCTCTCTTCTTTATTCATGGTCTCTTTTTTTTTGAGCCTTTGGTTAGCATCATTGTATTCTCCACTTGTATGACTTGAATATTTTAGGTCCCATATAAAAGGGGAAATCATATGGTATTTGTCTTTTTTTGGGCCTGGCTTATTCCAATTAACATAAAGTCCTCTGAATTCATCTATTTTTTTTTTTTTGATACAGCGTCTCGCTTTGTAGTTCAGGCTGGCCCTGAGCTCACTATGGTGCCCAGGTAAGCCACCACGAACTCAGCAATCCTCCTGTCTCTGTCTCCCGAGTGCTGGGATTACAGGCGTGAGCCACCATGCCCGGCATTGTGGTATGCGTTGCTGATTGCTGGTGGGCATGAGTCTCCACACCCAGCATTATATGTGGTTACTGGGATCGAACTCAGGACCTTGCACTTGCGAGGCAGGTGCCGGAACCACTGAGCTAACCCTCCAGCCCATCTGTATTTTTACAAGTGATGGAGTGGCAGAATTTATCCCTTTTTTATGGCTGATTAGTTTCCTGTTGTGTATATGTACCTCATGAAGCATTTACTGAGCCACACTGAAGTGTACTTTTTTTTTTTTTTTGAGACAGGGTCTTGCTTTGTAGTTCAGGCTGGCTCTGAGCTCACTATGTAGTCCAGGCAAGCCTCGAACTCAATCCTCCTGTCTCCGCCTCCCGAGTGCTGGGATTACAGGCTTGAGCCACCACTCCCGGCACTGTGGTATGTGGTATTGATTGCTGGTGGGCGTGAGTCTCCATGCCCAGCATTATATGTGGTTATTGGGATCGAACTCAGGACCTTGCGCTTGGGAGACAGGCGCCGGAACCACTGAGCTAATCCTCCGGCCCTGAAGTGTACTTTTAAGTCAGGGCAGGTAGCAACCTATTGTCTTCAAGTGTTTCTTGCTCAATTATTTCTCTGATTTGGGATCATATATATTATTTCCTGGCATTAGTCAGGTAGAGTGCAAGAGCAATGGAATTCAGAGCATCTAAAATATGCCAGGCATGATTCTTGGCATAGGAGGTCCAGCAGGGAACAAAATAGTCATGCTCTTGCTCCAAAGGAATGTATGTTCCAAAGGAGAGATGGGAAAAGTAAACAGTAAACTCATGAATGAGAAATTAAGATAAATCCATTTCTTCATAAGTGCCTTGAAGCAGGTAAAATAGGACAAAGCGCTAGGGATTGTACAGGTGTGTGGAGGGTGTTTTATTTAGGGTAGGATGAGAAGGCCTGTTTGAGAGGGCAAACAGAGTAATAGCATGTAGAAAATCTCATAGAGAGGAATGTATTTGGGACTTTTCAAGACATGAAAAAGAAAGATAGAAAATGTAGATTAATTAGGATCACATGGAATGTATTACATTTTTCTCTCTTACTGGAAACATCATAGGAAAACCTTGGAGAGATTTAATCAAGGGAGCAACAATTTGTATTTTAAAGTAAGGGATCGTTATGGACAACTCCTACAGTTTAGGGAGATAACAATGTTACTTTGGATTTAGTTCTAGGAGTACAGTTGGTAAAACATAGAATATTCTATAGAAGATAATGAGATTGATAAATTGAGTTTAGAATAATAGGAAAATAAATCAAGAACAGGATAGAGATATCTGACCTGACAAATAATATGGAATAGAATGTGCAGAATGTATAGGTTTCCATTAATTAAGGTAGAGAAGGGCTGGTAAGGGCCTGAGGATGTATTGACTGAAGGCTTAGTGTAGAATGAAGATTTCTGTTTTCGTCATGTGATGTTGAGATGCTGAGATGTGTTCATTGCCCAGGTGGAGACTGAGGTCAGCAAAGATCTAAAAATCTGAAACCCAGGGGTTAGATTTAAAACTGGAGTATAAAGAGTCATCAGCATATGGATGGTATTTGAAGGAATACCTCAGTACAGGCCCACTGGATATCATCCCTGATAAAACAGCTCTTTCCACTTTGAGGCATCTCACCAAGGTCAGTGCAGAGAGGACCCGGAATTGAAGAGTCAGGAAGAGGAAGTGCATATCAGGGAACTGGATTTTATAGCTCCAGGAGGCTAGAAGAATCACTTTTAGGCAGTAGGCTAAAGCAGGCATGCTACTGAAGTTATGGTCTTTCTTTGATAAGACAAAAGGCAGCTGCACGCTTGGATGTATAGGAGTTGAACTTTCTTGTGCACCTCTACTGAAAACCAAGTGGAGCAGGTGCCTCAAAACTTCAGATATCCCTCCAAAGAAGATAAATGTCTCTTACTGTTTAACTTCTGGTTTAAAAGAGGTTTTAAAAGAGACATGTATAATGGTAACACCTAGGGCTTGGTGCAGTGGTAAACACTGGACAGAGGAGACTGAATGATAACCAGGTTCGAATTCTCATTCTTCCACTTACTAGCAACACAGATAAATTAGCCAATTTTCTGATCTGTGAAAAAGGGATATTTTGTGGTTGGAAACTTTAAAACATATTATGTTATCTGGCACTTAGAAATTTCTCAGTAACTACCTTAATGCTACTCAGAATTAAAAAAAAATAGAATGTGAGCATTAAAGCTTGAGGCTGCATTCAAGAATGGTATGCCTACTTTCCCCCCCTTTTTTGTTAATTTTGTGGTACAGTGGATGGAACCCACAGCCTTTGTATTGAACTATTGCATTGAACTTTGCATTGTATTCCCAGCTCTCTTTCTAATGCTTACTTCTTGTTTACAGCCCGGCCTTGAATGTGTGATCTTCCTGCCTCAGCCTCCCAGAAATCATTAGGATTGCAAGCTTGTGGCATACCTGCTGGTAGGATACCACCTTTTTAAAGAGATTGTTTGGGTTAGTGGTTAATTGGTATCTCAATTCATCAAATACTTTTTAAAGTTTTTAATAATTTTTGGCAAATTCTATGTTATTTATAAAATATTATTCGGCGACAGGATTCTAAACCAAGTATATCTGAACCAGAAGCTCAAAGCAACGAACGTAGGGCCTCAGTAACTATCAGCCAGAGTTAACTATGTGTCCTTGACCACTGATTCATCTTTCTTGATGTTCAGTGTTTTCATCTTTAAAATAATGAGGGCTCTGGCTACATCTTCTTAGTGAATTTTCTAAAATTATTAACTAAGCATGGGAAAAGTAAAAAGGTACTTCCTGAAATCCTTCCCTCCCTGCACCATCCATTTTCAAAGACATGCATTCATGGACAGCACTTGTTAGCAACAGCATAATAGAGAAGTTTTTAGCATTTAACGTGGGCTCCACATCATGAATTACAACAGAGTATGTGCTTTTATTTGCTCTTGACAGAAGATGAAAATGCACAGAGGAAGTTGGCACGGGCTCTTTCCTTTGCTCCCTTTCTAACTTCTTCAGCAGAACCCCACCTGCTTGCCTTGTACATTCCTGTGCCAAATGAAAAAAACTCAGAAGTGAATTTCCTCTATAACTGTGAAAGGGTTTGGATGAATAGATATTGCATGCAAAATGTTTATTTTTCCAAGCCCTCAAATTTCTAAAATCCTTATAATTTTTTTTTTGAGTGAACAGTATAATCTACTACACAGTGGGTCACCTGAGTAGCCTAAATAGTATGATTTCCAGATTGGTTTTTGGAGCCTATTCAGCCTCAAAGCCTGAGAGTTTCCCACACTATCTCTAGATGAAGAATGGGTAACTTCTAGGTAGGCTATGACAATGGAAAAGGGAGTGACAGTGACTTTCATGACCAGATTTTTTGAAGACTGCTAGAAGAAAACACAGATTCAAGTATCATGTCAACTGCATTGGTGGAATTTTCCTTTAAAAAGCCTTTCTTTAGAAATGAAATCATTGTTTCTAGATTATCTCCATAATTTAGCGCATTAATTTGCCTTTACTTGTTAGCACATTAGAGGAAACAGATATAGGAAAGGTGTAGGGAAAAATAAATTTATTTTATTGGATATAGGATTGCAGTTATGTGTTGAGAAAAGCTTCGTGGTCAGTGATAAGACAAGAATATGGGATCCTGAGGGAGTGCCTCAAGGGTTCTCCTCCTACTTTATGTCTGATTTCTAGAGTAGCTGCGGCGTCCTGACTGATCGGTGTGCAAGTAAAGAATGAACAGCTGGATTTCTGCCTGAGGCCTTCAACACTTTGGGGGCAGGAAAATTGTACAAGAGAGATAAGTAGTTGTTGGTTATGGCCTTCAAGATGGTCACATAACAGAATTTTGGATAAGAGCTGTTTTGTTTAAGGAGAACATGATCTGGAGCAAAAAACCCAATCAAGTCTAAAATTAATTGCACTCATATTGAAGAATATGAATAAGAAAATTTAGACAAGGAAGTATGCTTGAGTGTGACATTATGTCAGATGCCAGGGGACACTGGTAAGATTATAGTCTGAATTAAAATAGTATTATCATATGGAGCAGGAGTCACAATTTTGGTTTATTTTCTATCATGTCCCAGCATTTCCTACATGATAAAAGACATGTACTTTACAGATGTCTTATGATAAAATATATTGTCTTCTCTGTCTCAAAAATTCTTCCAAAATTATACCTTGTTTTCTAGAGCTATTGGATACTTCTGCCACCTTATCCTCAATTATCTCCTAAATAGATCCTTTATGTTAATGAGTCATTCTCCTCATCTGAAAGATTTCACTGTATTTATTCCTAATCAAGGACTTTGAATGCTTTACTTATGTCTAGGAAATGTTTCCCCTTAACTTTAACATATCAAAGGCCTGCTCATCATTTGATATACTATCCACCTTCTACTTCCATAAATTCTTCTTTACTTCTCCAAAACTCTTTTGAAATCTTAGACAAGGCTTGCCACACTTTTTTTAAAGGGTCAGATAATTAACCATTTAGATTTACAGAACACAGAGTCTCTGATGTAACTGCTCAGTCTGTTGCAGTGCAAAGAGAACGGTGGATAATATATTAATGATGAATCTTAACTGGATTTTAATAAAACTTTAATCATGCACACTAAAATTTAGGGTGGGAGCAATGTCATTTCTTCTATAGATGTGTGATCTGTGGTTTTGGAAGATCCCTATGCTTGACTTAATACTCTGCTCTCACTGTCTGGAAGTGCTTAATTGATTTTACTAAGAGGAGCCACACTTTTATTTTGAAGAGGATTCTGAAAGTTATGTAACTGATCCTGGTGGGAGGAGAAAGTATGTATTATGTTAACTGTCAAGCTTTGCTATACAAATATAGAAATTAAGACTATAGTGTAAACATTAAATTAGATAAAAAGAACTAGAGCAGAATATATGTCAGAAACATACTCTCACTTATCTAGATATTATTTTAGACAAAGTTGGAACCTTGGAAAAATGGAAAAAATCCATAAAATGGACTAGAGCAAATGGAGGTCAGTTTAGAAAAACATGATCTCCACATTCTTATGAAATTAGATGTTTCTTATCAAGTTTGTACTTACATATTAAAGTGAATGATAGACCTAAATATGAAAGGTGTTAGGTTTAACAACATGAAGCTTCTCTTCCAAGACCAGAATGGGGATGTGGGAATGGAGGGAAGATGGACAAAGGGGGGAGAAATGAAGATACAAGAATTAGAAAACACAAATATTAATAAGTACATGGAACAAAAATCTTGCAAATATTGCTGAAGGAGATAGATCTAGGTATAATCACTTTATAAAAACTTGTTGTTATTTGGGGTCCTTAAAGTTCTTCCTTCTTGTGATTCAGCAATGCTCTTTCTAGTGTTTTGCCAAAGGTACAACATTTAAATCCCCAGTAGAGGTGAAAAGAATGTTCTTAGCAGAGTTTATAATAAAACAGAACTCAAAATAATTCAAATGTTTGTCAGTGAAATAATAAATTGTGGTATAGTATTATAATGAAGGGCTACTTAGCAAAGGAAAGTAAATGAACTATAGCTGCTTACAACAATTTGTCACTGAAAACAATACTAAGCGAGAAAAGCTTGAGACAGAGTACATACTGATTGATTCTAATTATATAAAGCTCACAGTGGATAAAATTAAACTGTTATGCTTATGGATGAATAATTGAGTGTCAGAGTTATAAAGGAAGTTGAATAAGTAACAATTAAAATTGATTAGTGGTTATCTCTTGTTGGGTAGGCAGGGGCATAACTGGAAATGGGCCTCTATGGGCATCTATGGTGGAGCTGGCAATGTTTTATTTCCTGAGTTAAGTTTGATTGCACCACTTTATGCCTAATGCAATTTCTTAGATGTGTATGATGTAATTCACAGTTTAAAAACTTAGAAAACTTATGGTAATAAGTCTTTTGGCTATCAAAAATGGTTAGAGAATGTAATATACTCATTCAGACAGTTGTTTAGCAGTTAAAATGCCCTTCTCCATTTACAAGTTTTTAAATCTGGTTTCTTCTTGCTTCTTTTTTCAAAACTAATTTTATTGGTACACTCTTGGAAGGCAGCTATGCTCACTACTATACCACCAACGCTATTGGTACACTCTTGATATATATAATGATTGCATTCATCATAGGGAATTTCTACCTGTAAATGATGATCTATTTTGATTCCTTTGTCCCTTTTTGCCCTCACCTCCTTTTAAGCCTACTTCCCCTCCTTATTTACAAAATCTTTGTTTATATTTTTCTCCAATTATCTTTTTTTCCTTTTACATTTCTTCTTTTTCCCCTGCCCCCTTTTGCTTTCCCTCACATTTGAAAATTATACAAAAAAATGTTCAATATCACTGGACATTTGACAGCCAAAAAGTAAAACAACACTGAGGTTCCATCTTGTTGCAGAAAGAATGGCTGCTGTGAAGAAATCAAACAATAACAAATGTTAGGAGAAATGTAAATTGGTATAGCCGATATGGAAATCAGTGTGAGGATTCCTAAAAGAAAAGTACAACTAAGGGTTCCATTTAACCCAGCTATTCCCCTTCTTGGTATCTTCCTGAAAGAATTAAAGGTATCATATCACAGCCTTATAAGCACACTCATATTTATACCAGCACAATTGATAACAGATAAATCTTGAAACTAGCCCAAATGCCCAATGAATGAATGGATAAAGGAAATGTGATCTTTATATGCAGTGGTGTACTATTCTGTTATAAAGAAGGATAAGCTTAAAACTATACTTTTAAGTGAAATAAATTGAACAAACATTTTAAATATCATATTATTTCTTTTGCATGAGCAAACAAAAGTGTAAATAAGGACCAAAATGGATGATATGCAAACTTTTTTGCTTTTTTTTTTTTTTTTTTTGGAGACAGGGTCTCGCTTTGTAGTTCAGGCTGGCCCTGAGCTCACTATGGTGCCCAGGCAAGCTGCCGCGAACTCAGCAATCCTCCTGCCTCTGCCTCCCGAGTGCTGGGATTACAAGCATGAACCACCAGATATGCAAACTTTTTAAGCTAGGGACTTTCCTATGTATAGACACTACTATTAGTCAGAACAGAAAAGTTCACTCCCAGCTTTTTTGAACAGGAAGTATAATTGATCGCAGTGAGATCATTTTCCTTGAGTAATGCTGATGTGTTTTCTTCTTTTTCTTGTGCTCTTGTGGAAGCAGTGTCAATAGTCACTTAGCATTACTGCACATCTTACATGCACCATATAAACTTGTCTATACAAGAGGTCTTTTGATAAAAACTCAGCACCAATTCAGTCTCTAAACTTTTGACTTTCAGTGTGGAGCTACTCTTTGTACTGTTTGCTTTCCTCTCAACTTCTTGCTACATTGCTTTACGTTGCTCTATCTGTTATTTCCTTCCTTCTACTTTAATTTGGCCTTAGTTCAGTGTGCTTTTCTTTTCCTTGTTATTAAAGCCAAAACTTACAGGCATGGTGGCACATGCCTCAAGTCTCAGCATTCGGGAGGCTGAGGCAAAAGGATCATTGCTAGTTCGAAGCCAGTCTGGGCTACATAGTGAGACCCTGTTGCAAAAAAAAAAAAAAAAAAAAAAGTCAATTTAATTGCTCTGAGACTTTTCCTCTGTTCTGAACGCATTTCATGGTATATGCCCCCCCAATAATCCCTGCACTGGCCTCACAAATGTTGGTGTTTTGTTTGCATTTCAGTTCCATATAAGTATCTTTTAAGATTTCTTGTGACTTCTCTTGACCCACTTGCAATTTAAAAATATAGTATACAATTTTCAAATATTTGGGCATTTTTCCAGATATCTTAGTATTAATGATTTTTGTTTTAAATCTGTCATGATTCAAGAACATGCTTTGTAGACTTTCAGTTCCTTAAAAGTTGTTAAAGTTTGTTTTATGACTAAGAACATGGACTATTTTAGTAAGTGACCAGTGGGCACTTGAAAGAATATTCTCTGTTGTCAGGTGGCATGTTCTATAAATGCTAACTAGGTCAAATTGTGTATTCAAGAGGGTATTAATTTCAACTATAATTGTAGACTTTACTGTTTCTCCTTTCAAAGCTGTATTATAAAATTACAGTAACTATGTCTAAAAAAATGCCATTTTAACTATTTTAAATACAGTTCATTGGAACCTGCCTCCATTTTTTTTAACCACCCAAAGAAAAACCAGAGACTTTAACTGGTGATTCCCCCTCCCCTAGCAGACTTGAATCTATTTTCTGTCTCTATGCATTCAAGATGTTTTATGTGATTATAATCAACTAATATTGGTGGTTTTTTTTCTTGGCTTTTTACACTCAACATAGTGTATTTTTAAGTTCACTCATGTTTGCAGTCTGTCTCAGAACATCATTCCTTCTTATGGTGAGTAACATTGCTACGTATGTTTATGTATTTTATTAATCCAATGCTCATCAGTCGATGAAAGGTCAATCCACTCATTAGCTATTGGAAGTAATGCTTCAGTGAACCTTGGTGTATGAATATTTGCTTAAATCTTTGTTTTTCAATTCTTTGGGCATGTAAAGAGGAATGCTTTGAGTCACTTTGGCTTTTTGAGAATGTGCCAAACTTCTAAGAGCAGTGTCACATTTTACATTTCCATAAGCAAAGTATAAGGGTCTCCCATTTTTCCCATGTCGTTGCCAACACTGCATCTCTCTACTATACTGATAAAGGTGTGAAGCAGCTTGCTGTAGCTTTGATTTTTAAATTCCTAATGACTAAGAATGTAGAACAAATGTTTGTTCTACAAATACTTCATGCAAGTATTTGACATGTGTATGTGATCATTGGGGGAATACTTACCCAAGTTCCTTACTAATTTTAAAAATTGAGGTGTGTTATGGTTTATACCTGGATGTCTCAGAAACCTCAGTCGCTCATGGGGGAGGGGGGTTGAAAGGTGACAGAAGCGTGGAGTGTTAGAACAGGCTTGCTGCTAGGAGGTAGGGACTGGTATGAAGAGGCAGTCACTCGGGGTGGGATCTGGAAGGGCATATCCCCTCTCTGCTCCTCTTCTCACTGTCTTCTGCCCACCGTGGACTGAGCAGCTTTTCTTCTGCTAAACTCAGCTGCCATATGTGGTACCTCACATATTGTGGTTTGGTGATCATTCCAAGAAGCATGTGATGATTTCCTAGTCATCTGAAAAGGTCCTTTGTCTTTTGAATGCATCTAAGAAGAAGAAGAAGTGTCCAGTTTTTAGGTTTTTGAATGATTTTCTTTTAATGTAATTCAGGTTTAGGGAAAGCAAATACAAAAGTGCTCACTTTAAATGCACTTCCTTTAGATACGCCTGGTATTCACAGCTGCAAAATTGTGCCTCAAGAATGAGGCTGATTACACACTCAAAATGACCAGGGACTGGAAAGTAAGTAAATAAATAAATAAATTCCCATTTAAAAATACCCTTAAGTGCTTCCAATTTATGAAATTGTTCAAATTTGCTTAGTCTACACAAGGAGAAAAATGCAGACAATTAAGCCTTTATAGTCATATTTCTGATATTGGAGTGGCTTATAAAAATTGTAGGATGTCTTCAGAAATAGAACTGATTGTGATTGATTCTAAAGTCTGTTTGATCTTTACTTCATTTTACCAGGAGAAATGAAAGAAAAGAGAGGGAATTACTTCTCCTCAAGTGCCAGGTACTGGACTGAGTGGTTTTGATCTATTACCTCATTTCCTTCTCAAGCAGCCATCTCTGACAGGTGTTATCAACCCTATTTATACAGCTGAATAAATGGAGGTTCAGAGAGTCCAAGTAACTTGTCTGAAGTGACACAGAGTAAGTCTTAAAAATAGGATTTGAACTCCGGGCTTTTGTTTTGCAAAATCCTTGGTCTTTCTGCTACATTACAATGCTTGTGGAATCAGAAGGCTGACCACAGCAAGAACTTGAGAACTTGGGATTGCTCAATGCAAAATTAAAGGAAAAACTGTGAGGTGTTAAAAGCATTGCTCATTGAAGCTAAACCATTATTTTGCATTGCCTGCCTTCTGGGACCACAAACATTTCATACTTCTACCAAAAATATATAAGAATGAATTGACATAATTAACATTTTTCACACTATACCTGAGACTGGCCTAAAGCTGTGACTTAAGTGGATGTGCTTTAGCTGCGGTGGGCTTGATTATCAAGTATGTTGGAATCTGCTTTGCAAAATAGGCTGATGGGGAAGAGAGAAAACTGGGCATAGAAGCTGCAAACAAAATGATCCAATTTTTAGTGCAACCCCTTGTGAGTAGAAGCCAACCATCTGCTATAGTTTCCAAGGGGACCTGATGAATCTGAGATGATGTCAGCTGATGTCATCCTTTATCCAACAGAAAAGAAGTTAGAGCAATGGCCCTGCTCATCCCAATTGGGAGCAGCATTACCTTCTGGCCTTCTCAGTGATGGGAGGGGGGACTAGGCCATTCTTCCAGTGGATAGAGTAAAGCTTTTCTGCTTCTAACAAAAATAGGGGGGACATCAAAAACTCAAATCCTAGGATAAAGTTTATGGACTAATTCTAATCCTGGAAGGAAACTGAAGTGCTAAAAAGCAAGTATAAGGCAAAGTCCTAGACACACAGCAGAGGAACAGCATAGAAAAGGTGTAGAAAAGGGTGGTGTATAGTATTACGATATGAGTGCCCAGGGTTCAGTGCAGACTCATTGGATGACATAAAATTTATTTCAGGCTCCATCAGCCATCTTAGCTCACAGAGTACCCTTCCCCTATTATTTGGGTTAAGAGTTTAAAGCACAAGATCTTATAATGTAGAGCAAGTTGGAAAAGGTAGCAAGTAAATGGTTAAAGCAGTGCTTTAGTTGTCTTCCATAACTGGGACAGAATGCCTGACACCCATCGGTGAAAGGAGGAGAGATTAATTTCAGCTTCTACTTTGTAGCAATTCGGTCCACATTTGGCTTGTTCCAAGACAGGGAAGTTCAGCAGAGGGTCATGGCAGAGGAGAAACATTCCATGGCAGGGCAGGCAGGAGGCAGCAAGCAGTGAGCCTTCCAGATTTAAATCTCCTCTAGACTATAAACCTACTGGATGGTGCCACCCCAACCCAACCTGGGCTTTCCCATCATCTACAACCAGAACCATGAGAAACCAATCAGTGGACTACTTTAGTCACTGCACACCCTTAATCCGTATTCAGACTCCCTAATCCAGCATCGCACAGCCATGATCTAGCCACTTCCCAGAGCCCCACCAAAGAGCACATGAGTCTTTGGGGTAACACACAGGAGATGTAAGAGAGGGCAGTTGGACATCCAGAGGATGAATTTTTCTTTCTCTGCCCAACCCCTGTTGAATCATTCCACATCACAGGGAGTCCACATGGTCCATCTTGACACCAGACAGCTGACCATGTTCTTGCATCAATGCACTGCACATTTCATACAATGCACATTTCTGTATTTGCTTTCCTTCTCATCTGCTTTATGTTCCTTTTCTCCCTTAAGCTTGGTGCCTTGGCATTATACTTCTCAGTGAAGTACTAGCCTCAGGTTCTGTTCAGTGGAGATAATTATGACAATACAATGTCTACAAATGTCTGGAGTGTCTGGAAGCATTTCTTTATGCAGTCGGTTTGTATCCACACTTCTCCATCAAACTCTTTTTACTGATACTATCAGTGATCTTCTCATCACCAAACTGAAGAACTATTTTTTGAGCCTTATTTTCTTTGAACTCTCTAATACCATTAACTATGTTTTCCTACTATGTCATGAAATCCTCTCTTGCTTTCCTTCTCACTGAGTCAGTATCATTCACATCCTTCCTGCAGTTTGTCTTTTTAGTTAACTTTATTTTTTTGGAGGAATTTCATTTATGAGTCATTAGAAAGATTAGGAGCAAATGTCATAGATGAAAGCCTACCAGTTTTGCATTCATTTGTAATTTTGTTGATTTTAGAAAAACTTTTTTTGAAATGTAACATTACAGGGTATTTAAAAAGATTTAAGCAAATGAAAGGTAAATGTCATTGTATTAGTACTGTAGATGAATAGAATTTTAAAATTGATTTTATTGGTATATTCTATATACAAACCTGATCACACTTGACATTGAGAATTTGTACCACAATTTGTAAATTGTGCGTGACACAATTTAATTTTCATTTTTCCCATTCCCCCGCCCATTGTGCAATCCCTCTGCTCCCTTTATACTTAAGTTTTGCTTCCTTTCTTACCATCAAAGTTTTTGTTTTCCTTCTTTACTTGGCTCAACCCCCTTTTTCCTTTGAATGTTCTATCATACATTTTAGAACTCATTTACATCTTTGGTTTCTCATACCAAAGAAAAGATACAGTATTTACACATCTGTGTCCTATTTATTTCACTTGTAAGTATCCACCTGCTTCCACAGAGAATGGCTGCTGTCATGAAATTAACCAACAACAGATGGTGGCGAAGCTGTAGGGAGAAAAGAACCCTTCTCCACTGTTGGTGGGAGTGTAGACTGGTGCAATCATTGTGGAGATCTTTAGTTAACTTTGAGAACTAGAATTAAGCAGAATTCCTTTCCCTTTCTCTTTTTGTCAACCTTCACTAGTTATTTCACAGATTGTCTTCAATTTATTTATAATTTAATAAAGGCACAATCTTCCTTAATGTAAACCTTTTGCTCCTGAACTTCAGATATTTATAGGTTTGTGTGGGTGGGTAGACTGACAAGGGAAAGTAGCAGAGTCTGTCCAGAACTACCAAGCTGAAAAGTAGAAATCTTACCAAGGCAGATCATTTTGCATTTTGGTGTGTTGCAAAACATTGCGCTATTTAAAAGTCAGTTAATATTAGCACTGTGGTACAGTATAGCTTCAACCCATATGGTTTTCTACGAAATCCTGAAGAATTGTTCCTATTGGTATAGCTGGAGGGTGCTGAATTCAGAAAGCAATAACTTCTCCACAAAGAGGCCATTGACAAAATCATTAGAATAAGTGAGTGAGCCATGCATACAGTGTCTTTCTATGTCACCTGTGTAATGTGGTGCCTCTAGAACTACCAGGGCTCCTTACTTAGGCCTTCTATTCATGACAGTTCATCAGTTAGGTAAGGGAAAAACACACTGAAAATAAATGTGAGATTTTTTTTTCATTTTTGGTGCAGTGCAGAGGACAATGTGAGTAAACATCAATGGGGATAAACATTTTTCCTACAACATTGAATTGTCAGCCATGTTGTTGCCTCCTTACTTTTTTCTTCCAGCCATAGATTTCCGCATCTGGTTCACTGGGGTGCTTCTTGTGTGCCTATGCCCCTGATACCTTTAGCGGTATCGAAACAGAGCACGCTTGCTAACTTTACACCCACAGACACAATTTTTGAAATACTTAGATTCATGTTAAGATTATATGTCATATTGACTGATGGCTGCCAGTGGATGGTTTGTACAATTTTTGGCCCACAGGATTTTATGATCTTCAAGATTAAAATAGGGGCAATGACATTAGGGTAATTATCAGTATTTGGGGCATAGTAAATCCATATACAGATTTAAATATGTTTTCAAACTTGAGTCATTTAAATGGTAGTGTCAGTGCATAATTGGAATGGTTCAGAAAGATTGAAGATCCTGTATCTGTCCCTCATAACTTCTTGTTTATGTAAGCATGGCCTGCTGGTATAGGCCTGTAATCCTACATATTTGGGAGGCTAAGATGGCAAGATCTGTATAAGGCCAGCCCCAGTGATATAGTGAGACATATTAAAGAAAATTTAATTTAATGTATACAATGAAAAAGTTTTTATTAAGTCAAAAATGCATATTGCAGAGCATTTTAGGGTACAGGTTAGCCACTTGTTTAACAAATAAACACTTTATTCATTATTTAGTATGTGGGTATTAGGGCTGAGTGTTTCCCCTAACCCCAAATTCATGTGTTAACATCTAAAGTACAGGCAGATGGCATTTGGAGGGGGGCTGGACATGAAGTGGAGCCCTTGTGAATAGGATCAGTCCCCTTATGAGGTGAGATGAGTGTTAGTTTCCTCTGATTCTGCCATACGTGAGTACGATGGGAAGTTGGAAGTCTCCAGCCTGGAAGTCAGTCACTGCCAGGACATGGTGATGCGGGCTCCGGGCCTGAATGCTGAGGAGGCAGTGATGCAAAAGACACTGGATTTCTTTGCTCAAAAAGACTGACAGACTAGTTGGAGGTCTAATTAGAGTAAAGCAATGAATATCCAGGTTCTCTGCTCAGAGGAATGGTGTAGTATCAGTAAAGAAATGTATGGCAAAATGACAAAAAAGGAGAGAGGGTGGGCAGAGCAATACTGTGAGGTAGATATAAACATGGCTCAAAGCACAAACATTGAATTGAAATTTCAACAATGATTTTTGGAATTTAATATGGAGAAGAACAAATCAGTGCTGAAATGCTCAGATTCTACAAGCACATAACCCCTTGGGCATTTGGGAATTTCCAAGTAAGAGTGTATTTCTGTTTGACGGGAGGAGTCAGTTCTTTATTTAGTTTTTTATTTAGGTTTCTGAGTTTATTTTGATCTTAGCTTTGCTACAATTTCATGCTTATTGGTGCTATCCTTCAAGTTGACTGCAATTGATGATAATTTTGTCCTATAGGATGTGGGACATTGCTAACTTTCACCACAGAGGCTGATACTGACCATCATGAAAGCTGGGGGACTGATCAGGATAGAACTTGGTATTGTAGTTATTACAGAGATTTCTTCTGGTGTTTGTATCTTCTTCAGGCATAATCACTATTTGTTCTTCAACATTATTTCCCACATTGACTTGAGAACATAACCAAGAAAGATATAGGCTACCAATCCTGGCTGTGGAGGTTGTGTTCCTGGATGTGATTTCTGTATTATTCTTCACCATTTCTTCTATCTTTTCTACTTCAGCTTACTCAGTCTTCAACCACTAGCTAGGTGTCTTGTTAACATCTGTATTGTACATATATCCATCTTGGTGGAATAGTGCTATGACAAGTGCTACTTCAGTCCTGAGAGTGCGGCTATACTTTGGAACCATCCTGTGCGTGATTTCATCTTCCTATTCAGTGGAAGGAATGTGACACTTCTGCTGCAAACAGAATACCAGCTCTAGTATACCATTTTAGCCCATGGATAGAGTATGTATGGAGAAAACTGTAAGAAGACTGAATCAATAATATTTTTCATGAGACAGAACAAAAATAATTTTAAAATAACCTAGAATATATTTGGTGACTAATGGCACATTTTCTGATAAAACTGCAGACCCATATTTCACTTTCAGAAATAGGTACACTATTTCCTTCCTTCTATAGACAAATGCTCCTTCAGGTAAGACAGTATTTTACTTTACAATCATACAGTGTCAAACCAGAGCCATTGTTCTAAGAGAAGTGAACCTTCTGCCACTTTAGCAACCCCTAAGTGCTGACTGTTAACTCGTTTTTCTTTTCATCTGATGTGACTGTGACAAGGAACAAATTCGCAGAAGTGGACGGTGGGCTATTGGTTAGCTGATCTTGGAAAAATTAGTACATCCGGTAAGTTGTAGTCATTACAACCAGATCTGTGTTAGAATTATAATTAGAAACATTACTAATTCATAGTATTCCGGATATAGAGATTGTTTTAGAGAATACTTTTTAGACTTATTGTTGCAGATGTTTTTATATGCTTCCATATTTCTATGATTTCAGTATTTTTATGAGTGATTTAAAAATCTTTGTGTGTAATTCTTAACATGAATCTAATAGGATTAGAGTGGAGGGAGTTCTTTCATGAGGAAATATATGATTATTTCCATTATTATTCCTACTTCATTTTGGAATCCTTAGAATGATTTTTACAAAGCAATCTTTTGCCATTCTAATATCCGTTTATGAAAGAAAATGAGTTTGCATTTTCTTACCGTTGCTCCTACAACTCTACCATACTTTCACCAAAACTTCTTTCAGCCTTGTCTGCCTTCTCCTAGCCTCATGTGTATAATATGCTATGTCTATATACTTATTTTTGTTTATTTATTACTTACATGCCACACTCTCCTTTCTCTGTTGACATCTTATATTCCTTTAAATGTTGTTAGAAACTTTGCCATACTAAGATTACATGGATAAGTCCATGAATTTAGGTAAATATTGCATTAATTTAATTGAATATCCACCTACTTTGACTATTATTTTCATTAACATGGTACATTCACTAAATTCACTCACTTGGCTGAAATTTGATCATGCCCATACATATATTTTGTATGTACTATATTTGTATTCATTGTTTTACTCGTTCATGGAGCCTGTCATTCTGTCTATACATACTGT
Organism: Thryonomys swinderianus; assembly: GCA_004025085.1. Lineage (NCBI taxonomy): Eukaryota > Metazoa > Chordata > Mammalia > Rodentia > Thryonomyidae > Thryonomys > Thryonomys swinderianus. The sequence goes on from PVIC010026913.1 coordinate 23,897, forward strand.
ATCAAGAACACAAAGCTATGTATCACATGACCTCACCATTGAAGAATATATAAACTCAAATATTTGACTTCGGCTAGTAATAGCTAATAATTTTATCATTATTTATGTGTCATTCATTGAAATGTGTCTCCTTTTTCTGTTTTTGAGACAAAGTCTCATGTAGCTCAGGCTGTCCATGAACTCACAATATCCCTGCATCAAGCCCTCAAAAGCTAGGATTACAGATGTGAATTTTCAGGCAAATTAAATGTTTTGTATGTATTTTCTCTTTAGATATTTATGACAGCCTTATAATACATGCATTATTTCACAAAGATTATGGATCC
>PVIC010026914.1:0-24219 GCA_004025085.1 Thryonomys swinderianus
TGTTGTCTCCCAGGAGCAAGTGAGGGTCATTTTCTGACACCCCAGTTCAGCAACTGGAAGCGCTCTCCTCAAACACGCACTCTACCGGCATCCCCTACTCGCCTCTCTGCACTCTCCTCCAGGCAGACCAGCCTTTTCTGTGGAGCAACATTCCCACCTCCATGCCTTTCTTCCACCACTCTTCCTCTCTGAATGCCCTCCTGACCTTTCATATCCTATCCTTCCGGCCCAGCTTACTTACTGCCCCTCCTCCCCGTGAAACTTTCCCTGAGCACCTTGGTGTGCGGCAGTTTTTGGTGCCTTGAAGCACCTTTGGGAACCATCTGGCCATGACTGGTGGCTCTGATTTCACACTTTTTGTTTCCATACATCTTGTCTTTCCAAACAGACACAATACCTTTTTTGTCCTGCTGCTCAAAACACAGAACTTTATTGATAAAACAATGGTCTTAGACTAACAAGTATAAAACAATACAAAATATAGTTTATTCTAATGTACTGTTACTTTATTGTCAGTATATATAAAATTTTAAAACCTAGGAAGCAAGATAAAATCAATAAATGCTTTTGTAAGCTATAATACTCATTATCCTTAAAATGATGCAGCCTGAACCTAACATCAATGACTATTAATAATCTGTGATGTTTATTATGCCAAAATAGTGGCCCAAAGGATCTCTTTGCCATAGAAGCACAGTGAAAAACACCATATTTATAAAACACACTGATCCCAGGTGGGAACTACAAATTTCCATCAGTTTTGTTTGGGACAGAAATTAGAATTTGGTTAACACTTTCAAGACTTTTACTTTCACCACTAAATCATTATGATTTGCTAATGCCCTGATTTTCTTAACACATACTCCAGATTCTTTAAATAGGAAAAAAAGTGAACTTCTGCTGAATTCTTTCCTGGATGATGCAAGGCCTTCGCTTTTTATGTTGTCATTTATATTCTCAAAAAGAGTAAGGATATTCAGGAGAATCTCTCTATCCCATTCTTTATTAAAGAGGGAAATCAACTCAGATGGTACTTTACAACTGACCAACTCTCTTGTCATGGCTGGGTTTTCAGTAAAGTTTATAATTAGTTTCATAGCCTGTATCTTGGTGAAGTAATTTCCTAAGAATAATAAAGCAAAAAAATCTGGAAAAGAATAGGAAAGCAAATGTTGGTAATGGTCGCTCACAGTCATGTTGGTCAGCAGTCTCAGTCCAGCCATCTGCACAGCTGAGTCTAAGCGGCAGATCATGGTATCATCGCACACTTGTCTGATATATGTCTTAATCTTGCCCTGATTTTCAGCATTCACACTCAAGTTGTTAAGGGCATTGTAAGTTTTTTCCCTAATAATGGGATCTTTGGTTTTTATCAGTTTTGCAATAACTGGGACACCACCCAGTTCACGTATGGCATTTTGATTAAATGAATATGCTGCATTGTTACCCAGAGTGACCAAGGCTACTTCTTGAATAAAAGGGTCATTTGTTCTCTCCAGGATATTAAGGACCTTTCGAAGGTCAGGAATACTTAAAATATCATCAATTTTATAGGGAAAACTGAGCTTGCCCCTGCGGATGGGCCACGTTGTAGGCAGCGCCCTAGTGCTCTTAATTCTTCTAGCTCTTCCCTTAGATTTTCCACTTGCCTTGCTCCTAGCCTTACCTCCACCCTTAGTGGAGTGGCACCCTCCACCCTTGCCTCCTGGGCAGGGCAAACTTGATGGGAGGGTCCTATTCCCAGAAATATTACCAGTCCTGGATCTTTTGACCACTTTTGCACTTGCCTGTTCCTTCAAGATGTTGAAAAGGGCCTTCGCTTTGGCTTCTAGGCCACCTCCGCTCTGGGATCCACAGTGGGGCTCCTCTTTCACACCCAGACCCCTGTTAGCTCCCAACCTCACCTCGGCCTTGGCCTTACTGTCACTGTGAGGTGTGGCTCTAGCTTCCACCCCAGCCTGAGTCTCAGCTCCTTTCTCAGTCTCAACCCCAGTTTCTGAAGTATCACTAGATTCCTCATCATCATTCCAGATTTTCTCTTTTTCAGCTTTTCCCCAGGACAGTCTGTATACACAGTAGCAGGCCCCAGCCCCAATGACCACTCCAGCAGCCACACAACCAGCCTCCCTGGTGCAGCCCATGGTGTAGCTGGAGTGAATCCTTTACCCCAGGCACAGAGCAGACTTGCTCCTGCCCAGAATACTCCTGTGTAAGGGGCAGAGTCTTCCGCTGCTGCCGGCAGACTGCTACAACTGCACACACGGGGCAATCTAGGAATAAAGGAAATATTTCAACCTTTGGGCTTCTCCTTTGTGCCTTTGCATACAAACAGCCTGAATCAACAATGTGCCCCTTTAGATTACTGGCCCAGACTCAGAGCTTGGTATCAAGATCATTGATTCCTTTTTTTATGGGGAAGCTAATTCAACCCCCTCACTCAGAACATCAAATTTAAAGTATTCGAAAAGTTCTCTGCCACCTCTGCCCTTCAAGATGTCCTTGGACAATGAAGCGCTCAAATATACCCACACAGGTCTAACCAGTTTCTTTCTTCAATTTCCAGCCTCCGAGTGCACTGTACTCCTGCAGACAAAGGAATAGAGAGAGTGTGCTGAGGATGCAGGGACCATATACACCTGACCAGGGATAGGACACACATCCCTTTCCTAAATCCTTGACTCTTGTCATTCCTTGCAGTTCCCCACCTATTGATCACAGCTGTCCTCAGAGCTTCGGCTTTGAAATTCATTTCCTCTGTCCCTCTCCACCTTCAGTGACCTACTCACTCCTCCAACGTTCTACCCCACCACCCCACCCGCATCAGTCACTTCCTCCAGTGATGACCACCACATCCACTTCTTTGGAACAAAATGGACAGAGGAGTAGTATCTAGAAGCCAAATTAACATGAAGTGTGAAAAGATGTCAGAATCCACCCTTGCCTCTGCCCTCCCTACCATCTAGATTGTACCAAATTGGTCTTCCCACTCTTAATTACTGCTCAAGAGCAATTTTCTTCCTCCCTCATCCCGGTCTCTGTTTCCACCAAAGCCAAGAACTGACCAGCTCTGCAACTGAATGTTTGGTAAGAAGACCTATACCACCTATACCACCATCACCTTCTGTACCCCAAACAGTAATTCTCAGTAACATCCTCCCCACTTCCATCCCAAGACTCTCTTGATACCAGCTACTTGCTTTCTTGTCTAGTATCTGCAGGGCACTTCTTTGTCAACCTCCAGGCGTAGACAAAAGGGAAAGAGGAGGACTCGAGGAGGCCTATCATCCCAATTGAGCTCACAATCACCATCCTCCTCCACCCTGGGAGTTCCCAAAGCATCACCGTTACTCTGATCTAGTTGGTTCTGGACAACTTTTTTCTCTTCCTGGTTCCAAAGTTTGAACTGATCTTCAGGCCCAAGATCCACACACACAGGCGACACAGCCGAGATAGGAGGTTCAGGGTCTTCGGAGGGTTCCAGCCTTTCCAAATTCCGGGTCCTGGTTGTCAGATACACTTTGCATTTTTATCTCTTACTCTAGTCCCACTTCTCCGGACCCCGCTGACACAAGCCCTCCAGCTCAGCACATATACCTGCTCCCACCCTCGTCCCCATAGGCCTGGCCATTTTCCCAGCAAAAACCACACCGTGATGGAAACTATGGAAAAGAGGGAAGGAGGTGAAGCTGAGGAATACAGAAAAACCTTGACAGTTAAAAAAGATCAAATGATTTCCTGCGTCCCACTTTGTAACGGAACCCACCCTCAGTGATAACCATTTGTCCTGCTGCCACTGTCACATCCTTTTTCCCGTCACATACACCCACACACACACACAAGCACACACGCACGCACACGTGAGCTCAAAAATTGCTGCATAGTGGATGAGAGTCCCAAATTAGGCGGGGTTTTTAGCCACCACCACCACAGCCTTTTCTGGGGCTCACGGATTTTGGCACTGACCTGCAGAGATTCGGAGTCAATTATTCATTTTCAGGAAAGGCACAGCGATGGTGCAGCGCCCCACTGAAAAACAAGGCGAATGACAGTGGCACATCCCAAGATTCTGGCTTGGCAGGTGAAGCAGTGCACAGAACACCAACCTAATACCCGCCTCCTTGATTCAGGGCTCGGGCATGACGAAGCTTTACCTCTCCTAGTCTGGGCTCTCCCCTGCACCCCCGCCTTCCAAGATCCACCATATTTTTGGCGGGGGAGGAGGGCTGCAGGGCCACCGATAGAGCTAGGAAAGTGGAGGGGGAAAGGCTGTGTTCATTCGGTCTCCGCAAGGCTGGGATCCCCGAGCAGCGCCCATTTACAAGCAGATCTGCTAAGATCTAACCATTTACCTCCGCCTCTTTCTGCCACGGACCACAGGGTCGCCAGGACTCTGGGTAAAAAAAACAGAAACCAGGCAACCGGACCAAAGGAAAACCAGGATTAAAGGACGTCTGCATACGTCAGCTCTAGCTCACGTGAGGGCTACGTCATCCCATCCCTAAAATCAGAACCCCGATATCCACTCCCACCAGCAGTAGGCGGAAGCCAGCCCTCCCGTTCCTTTTTGCCCGTCAGACATCAGAAGTGGTTTCTCTCTGTCATTCAAATTTGCCCTTCTTTGGTTAACACAGAGAGGCTGCACCTTGTTTCCGCATCCACTAACCTTTCATTTCTCCGAGGAGGAATAAATCTCCGGTCACTGCTTTTCCTTCCACCTACCTCCCTCCTTCAATTATCAAGGTTGAACATTTTTTCCTGCACTCATACCAAACGGGGGTCAGTATCTCAAAAGAGGAGAGATAGGAGTATCTTATTTTCTTGAAAGTCCCTCTTTGCTTGTTTTATTTGTTTATCTTCTGGGGTTGAGAACTGAAGCCAGGCCATTTTCACTGAACTAATCTTCAGCCCTTTTTAAATTTTATTTTATTTTTTATTCCGAGACAGGGTCTTTTTAAGTTGCCCTGGGCTTGAACTTGTCATCCTCCTGCCTCAGCCCCAGAGTGCTGTAATTACAGTACTAAGATTAATACTACTTTCTTGTTGATTTTTTTTTAAATCAGTAACACGTAACTTTTACACTGGGAAAACAAAGTGACGCCCCTTTCATCTAAGTGGACAAAAATTTAGTGGGAGGGGAAAACCCAAAAGCTTCACTAATTTCATAATAACCAATTTGTAATACAAGAAAAAATGTTTCTTTTGGCCACAGCCAAATAGTTTTCAAAACACACTAACTTGTTTTAAAGTTGAAACTGGAATATTTTACATAACTTATGAATTGGTCCAAGAAGAAATGACCAGTTGTCTAATCTGAGCCATGTTAACACAAATGACTCACTTATGTTTTCTACTATTGGCTCAACTTGCAATTTGGTAAAATAAAATCAAAGCAATCCTCTCTTGTGTGGTTAAAGAAAAGCATGTATTTAAGTTCCTGAAGGTTTGGCTCAGTACTGTGTGAACCTCTCCTGATTGGATGGCTGCTCTGAGCACCTGCCCCTGGGTTAGATTCCAGTCTAATAAAGCAGAGCCTGCTGAGGGTGAGAGATGCAAAGATTGTTGGATCCTCCCTACTATGCCAAGAAATGAGGAATGAGCTACCTACCCTCCAGCCCTCCCACATTCCAATGCCTCTCATTTCCTGTATTCAGGCACCTATCTGTTGCTCATCCAAAAATATGCATGGATGGGTGAGCAAGGTGGTAAATGCCACCTTTACTCAGATGACCAATCTAAGTAGATACTGTCTCCTTCACTTCCTCTTCAAAATCGGCAGAGTTAATTGAAAGACATAAAAGGCACTGTTGTTCTCACCTACTTCTCAGTTTTTATTCATGGTCCCTCAATACCACGTTACCTGAGAAATGCAAGCTCTTGGACCCTCTTTTCTAGCCTCTTCAATTCCAGGGCACCCAGGAAGAAGCTAAACTTATTGCAGGGTCACTTCTTATATGCTTAGGCCCAAGGAACAATCCCCATTGACCAGTTTTGTATTAAAGTTGTGTTCATAATGTGTTCATTTGATTGATGGATGGATGGATGGTACTGGGGATTCAATCCAAGACCTTGTCCATGCTAGGCAAGTGCTGTGCCAATGAGCTATATCCCCATCCCATGTGCTCCCTTTAGTTGGTCAAGAAATACAGTTCTCATTCCATTCTAATACACATGTCTAAACAAATAAAAAGCCTTAAAACTACTCTCTTAGACAAAAGATATATCCCCACAATAGAAATACAATTAATATCTTTCCCCTATCCCTGTCTCTCTCTTTCCCTCTATCATTATACAGAGTTCTTACTTCTTTTCTGTGCACACAACAAAAATATATAGGAGAATATAAAAGTGACCTGCAATATCTGTTCTAGCATCAAACACTTTAACAATCTCCATCTTTCTTCACACAAATATCAAGAGTACAGGTACACAGATGAGTCAAGTTCCAAGTTGAACCAGATGCAGAGCAAGACAGTTGATGTTGACTACCTTACTAGCAATAAATCTTCCCTTTAATTTGAGGACTAGCATCTTTTAAAATGGAGTCTTTCTATAAGGGCTTAATATCCAAAATACATCAGGAATTCAAACAATGCAGGAGCAAAAACAGAAAAAGAAATAATCAGTTTTTGAAATAGGACTTGAACAGATGTTTCCCCAAAGAAGACATAATTAAAACGTTAACACATGTAGAAAAAAAATTTAATAAGGAAATGAAGAAGAAAACCACAATTAGAAATCATCTCACTCCACTAAGAATGGCTGATATCAAAGAGACAAAAATTTTTTAAAGTTTGGAAATATATGGAGAAATTGGAACCCTTGTAAACTACACTATGAGAGTTCTTCAAAAATAACAATAGAACTACTATATAATTTAGCAGTTTGTCACCTCTAGATATATCTTCAAAATTATGAAAATCAAGATCTCAAAGAGATACCTGTGCACTTGTGTTCACTGCAACATTATTCAAAATACTCAAGCAAAGGAAACAACATAGATGCCAACAAATGGAGAATTTTAGATCCTTTCAAAACCCTCCCAACCACTTCTTGTGCTCCTCCATGGCTTTTTAACCATAACTCTACATCTCTAAAGAGCAAGTGTATAAAATTACTTATCATAAATTTATACATACCTGTATTTTGTAAAACATCTAAAAATAAATTATTTCTTTTACAAAGGACAACATAAATAATTTTAAAATCAGATTTGAGGATTTAATCAAATATAGTCCACTGAACATATGATAGTTAATTTTATGCATTGACTTGATCAGGATATTGTGCCCAATTGTTTTATTAAAATCTGTATTAGATGTTGCTATGATAGTACTTACATCTGTGATGAACACTTTTCAATTGACTCTAAGTAAAGCAGATTATTCTGAATAATTTGAGTGAGCCTTATCCAAACATTGAAGACCTTTAAAAAAAATTCTTAAAGAAGGGATTCTACTTTAAAACTGCAACATAGAAATTTTCCGTGAGTTTCCATTCTGTTGATCTACGCAATGAATTTTGGAGTAAAGCCTGAAATATCTAACCTGGATTTCTGGATTTCTCGCCTACTTGTCTGCTCTGAGAGTTTCAGCATTGCCAGCTCTGTGTGTGTGTGTGTGTGTGTGTGTGTGTGTGTGTGTGTGTGTGTGTTCTATTGGCTGTGTTTATCTGAAAACTCCTGATGTTGGTACCAAGAGAGGTATAGTGAGAACATGATCATAGCAATAAATTTCACAATTTTGAAATTTGTTTTCTAAATTGATTAAAGAGATAATAATGACTATTTCCAGTATTAAACAGATCAGATAGACCATATCATGGTCAGGCACTGGAGACACAGAATGGGCTCGTGAACAAACATGCCATGGTGGCAGAGATGGGCTCAGCAACATGGATTTTTATTCAGAGATTGTTTAGGCTATAGCCATGGTTGAGTGCCTTATATGCCAACATTAGAGACCAAAAATAAGTCCTCAAAATGGTACCATTAGCCCAGAATAATCAGACCACTATCTGCTGGAAGGTTGACTACACTGCACTGCTTCTTTTTATTTTTACTGGAATAGACACTGGATATGGATTTGCCTTTGCTGATTGCAATACTCCTGCTAAATCTATCTTATGAAATACCTAATACAGTAACCTACTCAAAATTCTTTGCTTAGAAAACTTATACCATTACAGTTGCAGCTTTCTGAAGCAGTTCTGGAAGTCCTCTTCTTAAGTGTCTTCACAAAACATGATTTTTTTAAAAATGTGGCAGGCCGAGCATGGTGACACAGGTCTATAATCCCAGTACTCAGGAGGCTAAGGCAGGAGGACTCCTGTGAGTTCAAGGCCAGCCTGGGTTACATAATAAGTTTGAGGCTAGCCTTAACTACATAGCAAGACCCTGTCTCATACACACAGACACACACACACACACACACACAACAGACAGGGGATTTAGCTCAGTGGTGTCACTGCCTGACCCTGGTACCACCACACAAAAACAAAACAACAAATTAGGGGGCAAGGATATAGATCAGTGGTGCCACCATCTTCTTGGCAAGTGCAAGGTCCTGAGTTCAATTCCTGATTCCGCAAAAAGAAAAAAAAAAGTTGGCCATGGTACCTCATGCCTATAATCCCAGTACTCAGGAGGCAGAGGCAAGAGTATTACCATGCATTTGAGGCTAGCTTGGGCTACATAGTGAGTTCAGGGCCAGCCTGAACTACAAAGCGAGACCCTGTGTCAAAAAGCTAAAAAATAAAAATAAAGTAGCAAAGGCCAAATGTGGTGGCACACACTTGTAATCCAGCACATAGGAGGCTGAAGCAGGAGGGTCACCATGAGTTTGAGCCCAGCATGGACTATATACTGAGTTCATTGCCAACCTGAACTACATAATGAAACCCTGTCTCAAAACACATTAAAAACCCCATTTCCCTTTGAATATTTACTATTTCACAATATCTATCATGCATTCTAGAACTCATTTATAGCTTCAGTTTCTCATACCTGAGAAAAGATATGATATTTACACATCTGTGACCTATGTATTTCACTTATGAGGGTTTAGGGGTAAATAATGAGAGGAAAGAAAAAGATTAATGGTAAATAAAAGGAAACAAAGCTTATGCATATAGGGGTGGGAGGGTTGTAGAGTGGGAAGAGGAAGGGGAAAAATGAGAGTTAAGTCATGTTATATACTGGTAAAAATTCTCAGTGTTGAGCATAATTGTGATGTGTATATATAATGTACCAATATATAAGTCAGAAAAACACATTAAAAACACGGTGAATATGACTGTTGAGTGCCATCCAACAGAAAGGCAAGTTTGTAAAAGCTTTGCAGCACCCTCTCATCAACCCTATTCACCAGATCTGGCCCTGGGCAACTTCTGCCTCTTCCCAAAGTCAAAGCAACCGCAAAAGAGAAGTGTTTTTATGAATCTGAGACACTGAGGCAGGTATGATAGCACAACTACAGACACTCATTAAATAAGACTTTCAGAACTGTTTCAGCAAAAGAACAATGGCTTAAGTGTGTTTGAAGCAAGGGGAAGTATTTCTGGGGGATTCATGATAATGTATCTTTTAATGTAATAATTCTTTGATTTAACCATATGCTGTATTTTAGATCATCCCTCATATATAATGAATATGTACATATTCATATATAATTTCCTATTAGTTCTATTTCTCTACAGAACCCCGACTGATACAGAAAACGCATTTATTTCAGGTCCACATTGAAATCCCACTACAATAACAGGAGAGAGAGGAGAAAGGGGGGAGAAGAGGAGGGGAAGGAGGAGGGGGAAGAAGAGCTAGTAACAGTGGTCATCTCGGAGAAAAGGAATGTTGAGTATGACAGTAACCGGAGGAAGGTTTCATACTGAATTTTATTACTGCTTTAAACCATGCAGGTATATTGTCTATTGAAAAAGTAAACAGCTGGGTGTGGTGGCTCACACCTGTCACCCCAGCACCCTGTCTCAAAAAGAAGAAAAAAAAGTAAACATATAGACAAAAACTAGAGTGGCCTCAGACTTCTCAACAATACTGAAAGTGAAAAGAAAAACACTAGAGAATTTCTAATTCAAATTTCCATCTCCAGTAAAGCTATCAATCAAATGCTGGAGTAGAATGACGGGGATTTCAGACTTGGAAGGTTTCAAAAGTTTACTTTGCATATGCACTTTCTCAGGAAGGGGCTTGAACTTCTGCCAAAAGAACACGCAAGTCAAGAAAGGAAGAGAAGTGACATCCCGGAAACAATGAATTCAACACAATGGTGGGCAAGAAGAACCACCAAGACTGCTGGGAAAGGAGATTCCAAAAACAGATGCTGTTTTGTATGCGTGTGCTGCTCGGGCTTGGATTTCCGTTTGGAGCAGTCTCCTAAGAGAAACTTCATCAAGAAGATGAAATGGGTAGACCCCCTGACTTCTTTAAACACAATGAGAGAACAGTTAAAAATTAGAAGGCTATTTCGGAAATAATTTGATAAAAATACATGGAAAAAGGAGGGTAGCTTAAATGTAGAGGAGACAAAAAGCAATACAGGACAGGACAACTAATCTTAATATGTTATATAACCTTTTTTGTCAGTAGCAGTGTTATGATGCGGGCCTTAAATATTCCAAAAGCTCACGTGTGGAAGGTTCTACTGGGAAATGGTGGAACATTAGCAGGTGGGGTTTATTTGACAGAAGAGCGCCGTTGAGAGTGTGCCCTCGAAGGGAAACCTAGGAACCTGGCTCCTTCTCCTTTCTGCACCTCCCAGCTTTGCACAGCCACCCCCTCCACCATGATGTTCTGCCTTACTGCGAGCCCAAAACAATGGAGCCAGTTGACCATAGATTGAAACCTCTGAAGCCACGAATCAAAATAAATCAGGCCTCCTTTTAGATTGTGTCTCTCAGGTATTTTGTCACATAATACAAAACTAAGCAGGGACTGATAGACAACTACTGGTTTTGACCATATTAGGATTAGTTATATCTCCACTAAAAAGGTGACTTATTTATAGGTACATTACAATTAAACAAACTGAAACAACCCAAAAGCACTCAGCCACCTTATTGTTGACAAAGGGGCTAAACATAGAAAGAAGGATATGCACCGAAAGGATAGAGAGAATAAGGAAAACTCTTGAGGACATGGGGGTAAGCAAAGATTTATTGAACAAAGCTCAGACTGCACAAGAAATAATAGAAAAAAAAACAACAAGTGGGATCTCACCCTATTAAAAAGCTTTTCCACTGCAAAAGAAATCACCTACGGAATGAAAGATAACCCACAGAGTGGGAAAAATCTCTAGCCAGTAGTCTCCCAGACAAGGATTAATATCTAGAACATACAAAGAACTAAAAAAAAAAAATCAGGCCTCCCAAATTGAAAGGCCCAGTCCAAAAGTGGTCATCTGAAATGAATAGACACTTCTCAAATGAAGAAATACAAACAGCAAAGAAATATATGAACAAATGTTCAACATCACTGGCCATCCAAGAGATGCAAATTAAAACAAAGCAGGGCCAGAGATTTAGCTCAATGGTTCTGGTGCCTGCCTGGCAAGTGCAAAGTCCCTGGTTCGATCCCTGCTAACCACATACAACACTGCCAGGTGTGATGATTCACACTCACCAGCAATCGGTACCACACACCACAGTGCTGGGCGTTGTGGCTCACACCTATAATCCCAGCACTCAGGAGGCAGACGCAGGAGGATTGCTGAGTTCGAGGCCTACCTGGGCTATATAATGAGCTCAGGGCCAGCCTGAACTACAAAGCAAGACCCTGTCTCAAAAAAAAATTAAAGCAAAGCTGAGAAACCATCTCACTCATGAAAGAATGGCTAATATCAAGTAATCAACAAATAACAAATGCTGAGACAATTTTCTACCTAAGCAAATCCTATGTGTCACCACCAAGGAGTCTGGCACTCCAGGGAGAAAGGAACCCTTCTCCACTGTTGGTGGGAATGTAGACTGGTGCAAACACTGTGGAGATTAGTGCAGAGATTCCTCAAAAACCTAGGATTAGAGGTCTCACTTGACCCTGATATTCCCCTGCTAGGTATATACATAAAAAAATTAAAGGAATCATACCACAGTGCTATATGCACACCCATGTTTCTAGTGGCACAGTTTGTGATAGCTAAATCTTGGAAACAACCCAAATGCCCATGAACTGTTGAATGGATAAAGAAAATGTTTTTCTACACAACAGATTACTACACATTCATAAAGAAGTATAAACTTGGGACGTTTATAGCTAAATGGATGCACCTTGAAACTATACTTTGAAATAAACTGGACATACATGTATAAATATTGCATTATCTCTCTGATGTAAGGAACTGAACATGCAAATGGAAACAAAACAGCATAATAGGCTATATGAAATAAGAAAAAAATGTTCATTATCAAAAGGGAACCGGAGAGGGGGAGGGGGAAAGAAAGAAGGAAAAAAATGAGAAAGGGGAAAAGGAAATGAAGTGCCAGGTGTGGTGGCTCACGCCTGTCATCCCAGCACTCAGGAGGCAGAGACAGGAGGATTGCTGAGTTTGAGGCTTGCCTGGGCTACATAGTGTGCTCAGGGCCAGCCTGAACTACAAAACGAGACCCTGTCTCAAAAAAAAAAAAAAAAAAAAGAAGTGAGGCTTTTATAAATAAGAAAGGGGAAGAGGGATTAAAGGAATGGGAGAGGACTGGGGGAAAAAAGAAATCAACATACATCATGTAAAATACAAATTCCTTATGATAAGTGTATTCATTATGTAAATCTAAAGTGTACCAATAAAATTTTTAAAATTAAGCAGTGCTTAACTGCAGGGTGAACAAAAATTGTATAACGAAATAGCAATGAATATATGCCAATTACTGTGCACAAAGAAGTACTATGAGTGCTTAATACGTTAATATTCACAGAAATCCTATGAGATAAGTATTACCCTTAACCCATTTTCAGTGCGAGGAAATTGAGGCAGAGAACCATGAAGAGATTTGCCAAAGATCACACAGTTATTATGTGGCAAAAGCAGGATTTGAAGCCAGACTTCCCAGTGAGAGACTATGTTCTTAAGCAAATCTCCTTCTACTATCTAAATGGTGAAAATATTCATCTACACAGAAGCACTGAATATTGTTTAACAAAATATGATGTCACAACAGTACACTGGGGGAATATGGGCGGAGTGAGGCTATGTGTTGGGTAGGCGATATAAAACATGGAATTCTTCCATTGTAGGTAGTCATGGCTGAGGTATAAAAACTTACAAACAAAAAATATAAAGGTTATTAATAGATGTGGATGTGATATGTTACAAATAAGTTAAGGCTTTTTTTTTTTTGCTCAGTTCAGATTAAAACCATGGATCTGCAAAATATAGCTGTGCTAACTATCTTTATGCCACCAGATGATGCTGGATGCCAACAGTTGACATAGCTAGTGCTCATCACTGCTGCTGCCAGCTACCACTGTCTGATACCAGCTTGTGCCAGACAGCACAGAATGACTCAGTTGGGTGCTGGTCTCCACTGCTGATCTTCCTTCATTGGCTGCTGGTCTCAGAAGCTCTTCAGAGCTCAGGGTCTGTAGTGTTCCTCTTTATTTTGAGACCACCACTCTGCTCTCATTGGTCAGGATGCACAGGGCCTTTGGAGCCCACCCTACCCAAGAAATAAATCAAAAGCAGTTTCAGAGGACAACCAAAGAGAGTCTTTAACAGAGTCTGGGCTGCTACACAACGGGGTACACTGGAGGGAGCCTCCTTAGACTAACCAGAGAAGAGTAAGGGAAGTGCCACGTGTACAGCAGCTGCTGGCCTTTGATTGGTTCAAGCGCATGTCTGTGATTGGTCCAAGTGGCTTCAGGCCTCCATCCAGGACAGCTAGTTGCCTCGAGGACATTCCAGTGAAGGGAAGGACAAGTGGAAGCTGTTTGACAGTTGTCACATCTCTGGGGGGAAAAATGGCAGGGCTGAATCCAGGAAATCTACAGGAAAGCTGGCCGTGTTCATCACAGCCAACCGGGGATCTTGGAGGTTGGGAATGTTAACAATGGGCTGAGATTTCTCCCCTAATCTTAGCCACCGTACAATGTTCCTCCTTCGCTGAGGTGGCAATAACAACTGAAGTGGCCAGAGTGGGGGAGAAGCACCACAGCGGACAGATCAGCAGCGGCGCTCACGTGGGAGAAGCCTGGAGAATCACCAGGGAGGACATCGGGAGGAGGACCCAAAGAGATGCAAGGGGGAGGGGCACAACAGTTTCTAGCCAGACCAGATCATTAGAGTCAGATGCTTCTGTAGGGAAAGTTAGGGGACAGGCAGGAAAAGTTAAAGATCCTCAGTGAGGTTTCTGGCAAATAAAGAGTTAAACCTCTGTTGAGAAAATGGCTAAGAAAAACAGCTGATAAGGAGGCCTGGATCACATCACACCAAGCCTCCAATCCCTCCACTCTCCAACTCTAACTAAACACAGAAGAAACAAAGTGGTGAGGGGAACATGACATTTTATTTGAAAACTCACTTAGTTCATAACGTATACACTGACTTCTAGACATTCACACACCTATATGTAAGTACACACATATTCTGTTATTTCCTCACCATATTAATACATTAAAGTGCACATAATCTCTTTTTGCTAACTCATTCTTGATGTGGGGTTGTGCTGTAAACCTCACAAGATAAGCCTCTGTACAGGGCAAAAAGGTCACAAAAGTGCTTATCCAAAAATGTAAACATTCAAATGTGAAGGGGAATAAGGGAGGGTGGAGAAGGAAAGGAAAAAAGGAACAGGAAAAAAAGAGAATAGAATGGAAAATAGGAAAAAATCTTTTGTAGGTAAGGAGAGAAGGAGTTGAAGAGAGAGGAGGGGAGTAGAAAAGAAAGAAGCAACATTTATCAAGTACAAGTCCAAATTCCCTACTATGAATGTTATATGTTATCATTATGTATATCTAAAAGGTACCAATAAAATTTTTGTTTAAAATTCAAGGGTCAGGCCAGAGATTTAGCTCAGTGGTTCTGGCACCTGCCTGGCTAGCCCAAGGTCCTGATTTCGATCCCCAGTAACCACATACAACAATACCTGCAATCAGTACTACATACCACAGTGCTGGCCGTGATGGCTCATGCCTGTAATCCCAGCACTCAGGAGGCAGAGGCAGGAGGATTGCTGAGTTCGAGGCTTGCCTGGGCTACATAGTGAGCTCAGGGCCAGCCTGAACTCCAAAGCAAGACCCTGTCTCAAAAAAAAAAAAAAAAAGAAAAAGTAAGGAGTCTCAAAGTCCAAAATAGCCAATCAGGTTACAGCTCTCAAAAAGGACAGTCACTTTCTTGCCATGTAATAAAAAAGGCTGAGAACAAAGGCACCCTAACCCCGAGTTTTGGCCCAGACACCCTTCCTTACTCTAACAAGGAAGCTATCTGTCTCCTTATTTCTCTTCCTTTTTCCAATAAAGTGATTGTGATTCCCCAGTTCTTTTCCCTTTCCAATAAAGTGATTTTGTTTCTCCTTCTGAACTTGTACCTCTAATTATTTTACTGATGTAGGTTTCTTCATGAACCCTGGATAAAAATCTACCCTCACAAGTTGTAACACTTCTCTGTCTCAATACCAGAAGAAATTAAGAGATTTGAAAGTAATTGTCTTTTCAATTTTTTTTCTTTAATGAGTTTATTGGTACATTTTAGATACATATCACAATCTCATTCAACATTAATGATTTGAACCTGTACATGATATATCTTGATTCTCATTTTTTCCCATTCCCCTGCCCTCCCTACAACCCCCACCCATCATATACATAAGCTGTGTTTCCATTTTGTTGTTGTTGTTGTTGTTATGTGTTGGTGGTATTGTGGTGAGCATAGCTGCCTTCCATTTTTTGTGTGTGTTTTTACCATCGAATTTAATAAAACATACTTGCCGGGAGTGGTGGCTCATGCTTGTTATCCCAGCACCCAGGAGGCTGAGGCAGGAGGATCACCATGAGATCGAGACCAGACTGGACTACAAGGTGAGATCCTCTCTCAAAAAAACAACACTAAACATACTGAATGTTCCCTCACAGCGTGCATGACCCAGAAAGGCCACTACATTCCCAGGCCAAACAAATCCCTGAGCTCTGAGCCCAGTATTACATAATGAGAATAAGAATCTGTGAGCCCGAGACCAGATGCAGACACAGAATTGTCTATGAGCCCACTTAATTCTCTAAAACTTCCAGAAATGTTGTCAATTGATGTCCCGGAGTCACTGCTGCCCCTACAACTAGGTATGACACCCCACACTTTGAAGGGTCTTGCATATCACTCTCTGCATCTGTCAGTCTGTCTCTGTCTCTCTCTATCTCTCTGTCCCTCTCTCTATCTCTCTTTCTCTCTCACACACACATTAAAGAACACATTGGTGCCTTGTCACAGCCTCTGATGCTCATTGCCACAGTGCAACTTGTAAATGACTTGCACTGTTCATCTCTAAGAAAATGTTTCTCCTCATCTGTTATTGTGTATCCTTTAAGCAAAAGGCAGCTTTGTTCAAGTTTCACATTTGTTGATTGTGTCATTGCTCATATAGGAGATATATATTATTTTCAAGCTCTGGAGAAGAAAGGAAGATTCAAATACTGGGAATTTAGGGAAGGGAAAAATTCAGCTAATTTACCAAATCCATCTTAAATATATGAATACAGTATATTTTGCTTAACAAACTACCATTTGGGGGTTGGGAATTTAGCTCAGTGGTTCTAGTGCCTTTATTGAAAATGCAAGGACCCAAGTTTGATCCCTGGTACCAAAAAATAATAATAATCTTGGGGTCAGAGATTTAGCTCAGTGATTCTGGGCTTGCCTAGCAAGTGCAAGGTCCCTGGTTCGATCCCCCAGTAACTACATACAACAATGCTCGGCATGGTGGCTCATGCCCACCAGCAATCAGTACCACATATCACAATGCCGGGTGTGGTGGCTCACGCCAGTCATCCCAGTACTTGGAAGGCAGAGGCAGGAGGATTGCTGAGTTCGAGGCTTGCCTAGGCTACATAGTGAGCTCAGGGCCAGCAGGAACTACAAAGTGAGACCTTGTCTCAATAATAATAATAATAATCTTTTAAAATTTATGATTTTTCAGTAGTGCTCATTGTTCATTTTCTTGCTTGACTGCATTTACCAGTTTGTGGTTGCAGAAATCATAAAAATTAGTGCAATATTTGTTAAGATTTATATGAAACCTAAAGAATATCCTGCAATGTTAAGCAACTCATGTTATTTCTGAGTTTAGGACGGATGAACGGACAGGTGTTTTCCAGAAGGAGGAGGGGCAAGGTAACATGTAAAGCACTGTCATAGATTCAGTTCTCTGGGGAACAGATTTTGAGATAAGTATTAGGAAATGTCCCTCAGGTCAGTGCTCACAGAAGGAGAGAGACTAAGGAAATATAAATGAACAGAGGGAGAAATCAATTTTTTTTTGAGACAGTGTCTTGCTTTGTAGTGCAGGCTGGCCGTGAGCTCACTATGTAGCTCAGGCAAGCCTGGAACTCAGCAATCCTGCCTCTGCTTCCCGAGTGCTGGGATTACAGGCATGAGCCACCATGCTCTGTATTGTGGTGTATGGTACTGACTGCTGGTGGGCGTGAGTCACCACACCCAGCATTGTTGTATGTGGTTAATGGGGATTGAACTCAGGACCTTGTGCTTGCTAGGCAGGTGCCAGAACCACTGAGCTAAATCTCCAGGCCTGAGAAATCAAATTTTGCTACACTGTCAGTAGAACGCTTCAGCATACCATGAAGGTGTGAAGGAAACTCCAAAAATAGGTTGAAACTTCACAGCTTTCCCAATTTGCAGCAAGAGTCCTGGGCCTCCACATACAGCAGCAATGAGTTATAGGATGTGGGCCACCCTGAGAACGTGGTGTGATCTTCAGTAGGACATGCTCTTCAGCTGAGGCAGTCCTTGAAGGGACCTGATATACAGTAGCTTTCTGGTGGCAGCATTACTGATGGCTAAAATAGTAAATCCTCCAATGCTAAAGGAAGTCCTCAACAAGACACCACAGTGTCCACCATTTGCCCTCCTTGTACACTGTACATCAGTTTTTCCATGTAAGTTCTGGAGTCAACACCTCCAGGATACCTAACAATAAGACCCAAAATATCCTTCCTGATCACCACACCCCTCTCTAGTTTACACTTGCTACATTTTGCTGAGACCCACATACTAAGCCCACCAATCTATGAACAATGTGTGTTTTTCCTCCCTAAGCTTCTTATAAGGTTCACCTGTTGAGGCCAAAGGTGTTAATACAAGAATGGTAGACATCATGGAAGGTTTATTCTACCTGATTTTGCAACTGCTTGCACTGATCCTATATGTTAAACTTTCATCTGGTTTCTGGGTTTGCCCAAATTTATCCCTTGATAAATTATCCCTTGTTCATTGTGGACAATTTGGCAAAACTATTTGGTTATTTGATGTCTTATAGTCAGGTATAGCATCTCTATCAATGTAGGACTACATCTAGTACTACCTTCAGATGCATTAGAATGTCAGAAACTGTTTTTAGGGGGGAGTGTGTGTGTGTGTGTGTGTGTGTGTGCGCGCGCGTGCACACGCATGCATGTGTGTTTGTGTGTGGTACTGAATATCTAACTCCAGACCTTGCACTTGCCCAGGTAAGTGCAGTAGAAGCTGTTTCTGAAAAGTACATTATTCTCACTGTATTCAAGTTGCCTTTGCTCAAGAACTTTAGCTCCTGTGTTGTGATTTTCCTCTAGGGACTTGCCCAAAACTCCACGTGGTATCTTTTGACAATACAACTAACTCTAATACCGTAAGATCCATTTTTCGTATGGATCCAGTGTCAGGACTGCTTGAAACTGCATCCTCGACCATAAACCCTTCTTCTCTTCTAGGCCTCATTCAAAGCTGACAGTTGTTGTTGTCTGTCAGCCATATATAGCCTGGCCTCCAGGTGTGAAATGCACTCCTTTCAGAACACAAAGACACTGAGATTTCTCTTTC
Organism: Thryonomys swinderianus; assembly: GCA_004025085.1. Taxonomy (NCBI): domain Eukaryota; kingdom Metazoa; phylum Chordata; class Mammalia; order Rodentia; family Thryonomyidae; genus Thryonomys; species Thryonomys swinderianus. Next base: position 19,023 of record PVIC010026914.1, read on the forward strand.
ATGAAGAAAATGAAAAATGCTCCAATTTATCCTTTGCTCTTTTTTCTTTTTTGCCCCTGATGGTGCTGTAGATCACAGCCATGGCCTAACACATGTACTCTACCAGTGAGCTATATCCCCAGTAGCACCCTCTACTCAGCTGAAGCATCACATTCTATTAATCATCTCTGGATGTATCTACAGCCCTTCCCATCAGCCACTGTGACCTCTGAAGTGCATTATACTATTTTTGTCCACCTACCTTCTGACGGTTAAATGTAGTCATCATGCCTCTACTGTTTCAGAGTCATTACCATTTCTATCATTAATCCTCTTTCCTTGATATCCTCTTACTCTGTGCCTTAGTCTGAGAAGGGACACTACCACTGAACTTCTTCAGAGATATTAGTATACATACCTAATAGTTTTGGTAGTGTGTCATTTGAATATTCTTGCAGAAAAAAATACACAGGACGATTTCTTAGCCTTAAATAATATAGTTATTCTATCATTTTCACTTCTCCGAGTCTTTAATCCCTTCTTTCACCACCTGCTATGACAAATTTGTTATGTATACCTCACTCAATGTAGAGACTGTTCTTTCTTCTATACTTTGAGAGATCTTAGTAGTAAGTTCAAAACATCTCCTGGAGGTTTCTGAGAGAGTACCCTCAAATTGATTCATTCACCTATACACAATTTTACTGTCCTCCAGCTCCCTGGTTAAGAGCCTCAGAACTCAGAATGCAGTCCAAGCACCTTCTAGTACCTTCTAGCTAAGGTAGGTGTTCATCTCCTTATTGGTATGTTTCCTTTCCTTCCTTATTACATCCAGTGCATTCCCAGCTAGGTTATGCTGTGGATAACCCCTCATTATAGACTTACTGGCCACCATGGAAAGTGAGGGAAATTTCAAGGGAAATCCATGTTTCTTTACATGGGAAAGGGCTGTGAATCTTCAAATAAAGTGCTACGTCTTAATATGGTGAAGTGGGACATTTCTGAATACTCAAGGTGGAATCTAGAAACATAAGAGTTTAAAAACATCATCAAAAAGATTCTATCTCATGTGTCAGGGTCCCATTCCTTCTAAACCAGGACCCTAATCTTGGTATGGAAGACTTGTCTCGTTTGAACTTTTACTTTTTTTTTTTTTTTTCCAGTACAAGTGTCCAGGCCTGCTGGGCAGATCAGTAGGGTAACCAAGTTGAGGGATGCGGATTAAGAAAAAGAGAAGACAGAACAGATGGGCTTGGGAGTTCCTCTCAGTCAATACTGAGCAGGAACCTCTTTTATTGAGCAGGTGATGTTTATACTGATCCAAAAGGTCAACATAAGGTCACATTATCTTATCTTATAGGTGTGAAAAGAAACAGGACAAAGCATCGGGAAATCAGTACACAAACAAAAGATGTCAACAAAATGTCTGCAATCAGATTAGAAAAACAGGGCCGGAGATTTAGCTCAGTGGTTCCGGCACCTGCCTCGCAAGCACAAGGTCCTGAGTTCGATCCCCAGTAACCACATACAATGCCGGGCGTGGGGACTCACGCCTGTAATCCCAGCACTCAGGAGGCAGAAACAGGAGGATTGCTGAGTTCGAGGCTTGCCTGGACTACATAGTGAGCTCAGGGCCAGCCTGAACTACAAAGCAAGACCCTGTCTCAAAAAAAAAACAAAAAAACAAAAAAAAACAGATTAGAAAAACAAGCACACCCCAAAATAACAAAGAAAACAAGACATTTTTAACTTGGAAAAAAAAGGTCAGCAGGTCAAATCAGAAGTTGTTTACTTGACCTCCCAGTCAGGCACCGCAATGCAGCAGCCCAAAGGTTGCAGGTCTTTACCTTGGGAGCTGGGCAGCACCTTCAAAGTGCAGACCTCTTAACTGATAGTTAGGGCGGCACCCAGTGCAGATCTCCAGGCCTGACCCGGAGGCTTAGACTAGGCCATTTCCCACATACAAGGAATCAAACTCAGGACCTTGTGCTTGTGAGGTAGCATGGCTCCAGTGAGCTAAATCCTCAGGCCTTGGTTGAACTTTTAACTTTATTTGAAGCCTGATTTCAATAAATTCTGGGTCTCATTTTCAGATTTCCCAACCCTTACCTGGAAGAGATGAAAGTTTCTTTATATAATGTGAATAAATCTTAATTCCAGGCATAGCTTTTAATTGTTGATTAATTTAATTAAGATTTTCATAATTTTTTCTAGCAGTCAAGGTAAGCAATAATCATCCCATTCCTTGGTCTTCCTTTATTTAATATTTCCTCATATTTCTCAAAGTTCTAACACATAGTACTAGTCACCACATTCCTTCTCACCAGTATGTCAGTCATCTAAACTCTGTCACCTCATTCCAGGAACCTTTCTACACTACCTATAACCAGGGATGGGGTCCTCCTTGCCATATGGCCAGCAGGTGATCCATCTCCAAATTTCATAACCATGTTTGCTTTCCTGTACCAACTCTCTCTCTCTCTCTCTCTCTCTCTCTCTCTCTCTCTCTCTCTCTCTCTCTCTCTCTCTCTCTCTCTCTCTCTCTCTCTCTCTCTTTTGAGACAGGGTCTCGATTTGTAGTTCAGGCTGGCCCTGAGCTCACTATGTAGCCTAGGCAAGCCTTGAACTCTGCAATCCTTCTGCCTCTGCCTCCCGAATGCTGGGATTACAAGAGTGAGCCACCACGCCTGGCACTGTGGTATGTGGTACAGATTGCTGGTGGGCATGAGTCACCACTCCCAGCATTGTATGTGGTTACCGGGGACTGAAGTCAGGAGCTTGCGCCTGCAAGGCAGGTGGAAGAACCACTGAGCTAAATCTCTGGCCCATCCTGTACCAACTTTTGTAGGTTGGCCGCCCAAAGAACAGATTCAGAAACAGAGTTCATCATGAAGACCTTTTATTAAAGAATACTCTCAGAATCAACACCTGTGGAAGGGAAAGGAGGGAAGTAGGATTGGACAGAAGGAGAAGATAAACTATCTCAATTTGGGACAAGAAAGCTGTGTCCATCAGTCATTGGATGTAAAATGTGCCCAGGAACCTTTGAGGTGGTACCTGTCTTTTGAGGCACCTCCCAAAAATGGCTGACAGATGAGGGCTGTACACTGGCAGCACTCCTAGGAACTGAACAATATATTCTTTACTCCCAGAGGGAGACCAGGGCAACAGGGGTCAGAATCTAGTAGAGTACAATATCACTTCTTTGCAATAGAAAGTTATGGGGCTGGGGATGTTGCTCAGTGATGTAGCACCTGCTTGGCAAGTGGAAGGTCCTCAATTGAATCCCTGTACTACCAAAAAAAATAGGAAGGCATTTAAAAAATTTTTTGTGGCACTGAGGATTGAATTCATGACCTTGTACTTGCCAGGCAGGGGCCAGTACCACTGACCTAAATCCCTAGCCCTTTAAAATAGTCACTGTCATGAGTTATGAAAGACAGATGATCAAAATTCTTTTTGTGTGTTTGTTTCTCTCTTTGTAGTTCAGACTGGCCCTGAACTCATTATGAAGCCCAGGCTAGACTTGAACTCACAGCACCCCTCCTGGCTCTGCCTCTTAAGTGTTGGGATTACAGATGTGAGCCATGCCCAGCATTCATAATTCTCTTTTATTCCAGTGCCAGGGATTGAACTCAGGCCCTTATGCCTATAAGGTTGGTGTGGTATACAACTCGAGCTAAATCTCCAGCTCCCCCCACCAAAAAATAGAAAGTAGCTATCATATGCTAGAATTGTAAATAATGTTATTTTTACACTAGTTATAGTATTTAAATCTTTATACATTAATTTATTTAAAATTTGAAGTGAGACTTTCCAAATAATAAAACATACACATGTGAGTCTTCACTTAGCCTTTTGTTGTAGGCCATTCCAGTACTATTTACAGGCCTGCTTATGCTGAAACTAACCCTTCCCACTTGGGGCAATTGTGTAAAAATTCCCCAATTATTCTGTAAATATACAAAATATACATGAGATTTTAAAATGGCCATTGGTCTAACACTTATAAAAACTATTAACTTTTGCAGAGTATGCACCAGTTATACATACAGATTATTTGAATGCATACTTTTTAAATTGGTACAATTTATATATGCATCAAGATTGCACTCAATATTGAGAATTTGTACCAGTATATTACACAAGTTAATTCTCATTTTTTCCCATTTCCTTACCCACTCTACAACCTCCCCTCCCATATTATCAATATGTTTTGTTTCCTTTTTTTTTTTTTTTTTTTTTTTTTTTTTTTTTTTTTTTTTTTTTTTTTTTTTTTTTTTTTTTTTTTTAGTTTTTTGAAACAGGGTCTGGCTTTGTAGTTCAGGCTGACCCTGAACTCGCTAACTTGCTATGTAGCCCAGCTTAGACTCGAACTCACAGCAATCCTCCTGCCTCTGCCTCCCCAGTGCTGGGATTACAGGAGTGAGCCACCACACCTGGTTTTGTTTCCTTTTTTAACATCATATTTTGAAACAAAATATATGAATGCATACTTTTTTATAAAATATTTTATACACTTTTATGGTCTGTTTTTCAAACCTAAAATATCCTGAATTTTCACATATAAATAAATACAAATGTTCAACATTTTCTATGATACTTGGGTCATTTATATTTTTACACCTTGCATAATTGGAAGATGCACAGCTTTGGAAAGCCAATTATTTGCCTAGCTCCTAAGGGTAAATATCTACAAATGAAATTACCATCTCGAGGACATGGATATGTCAAGGGTTTATGAAGCATCTATCTCAGTGGACCTCATACTTTGCATGGGCTCAGCTTGAGAGTTTCCTCCTCCCGCACCCTCACCAGCACTAGGGGGTGGGAGGTGAGTGGGTTTTCTCTGTGCATCTAAACAGCACCATCTATGGATCCATAATGGCTCCCTCCAATCAACCTTATGAAAGAAATCTGATACAAGCACTAGACTCATGCTTTCTTCCACTATAGTTTCTCATTATTTCAGAAAGAAACCCTTCTGCATTACATAGACACTAGCATTAACTGAGAAAATGAACATGTTCCTATCATGTCCTCCAGGGCCCTACAATAAAATTAACTCTCTCTTTCACGTCTCCAGAGTAGGCTGCAGTGAAATACATCTCTTGCTTGCTTGCTTCCTTCCTGTCCCTGGTATTCCCAGCACCAGTGAAATTCCATGCCTTTCTCATCTCCTGCCAGGTCTACGGTGGTGAACTTCCTAACTCGGTTT
>PVIC010026915.1:0-24228 GCA_004025085.1 Thryonomys swinderianus
TATAAAGAAAGAAGATTGTTACTGGTGGAGGGGAAAGTACCTATTTTGTAAGACTCAAAACCTCATCAAGAGAACAGTCAGCTGTACGATGGCATCCCAGGGAGACGTCCTGACCGGTGCACCAGGCGGTCAGAAGCCCCGCGCCAGCCAGTGTCTGAGGGAAGATCGGTCCCAGTGCAGATGCTGTCTAGTCCGAGTACAGCATTCTAGAGCCGAGTCCCCACCGAAAGGGACAGAAGCAGAGAAAGACGAATCGTCCGCCGTCACGGAGGGATCCGAACACACCGCCCTCGACCCGTGCCGGCGAGTGAGGGGCAGGACACGCTTGCGCGCGAGTGACTCCTAGCTCAGACCCAGCGCTCTGCGTGCAAAGCCCCGCGGCAGGATGGTCTAGGCATCGCGCGCCTGACGCTAAGAGGATTAAACTAAGCCCAGTTTGCTAACAGGATTAGAATGCTGAGAGAGAGAGAGAGAGAGAGAGAGAGAGAGAGAGAGAGAGAGAGTCCTGAGAACCAAGTGTTGGCACTTGGAAGATGGAGCGAAGCTCCCGAGCCTCACAGGTGGAGAAGGCTGTGCACAAGCTGCGAGCAGAAGAGGAACGTGTTCGTGCTGAGGCCATTACAGTCTGTCACACTTAAAATACAGAGATGCAGAAGAGCACTGAGAGTTCACCAATCCACATATTTCCTTTAATCAAATGAAAGCCCAATATGTATTTCTTTCCTATTTTTGCTGTGTGTGTGTGTGTGTGTGTGTGTGTATATATATATATATATATATATATATATATATATATATTAATATTCTAATATGTGCACAGTTCTCCTCTACAAACAGTTTCATGTAACAGGTAAAACAAGTCCCCTGGGAACTTCTCCACCTTTGTGAATTTTCGCTCTTCATTGTTATGTGCTTTGTGTGTCTCGTGGATAACAGCATTATTCCTTTCTCCAAATAAAACCAATTGCTCTGCAAATTGGCTGAGTTAATCTTCCCTAAAATCAAGGTTTTAGGTAAAATATTTTGTCAAATGCTGTCAGTATTTGATGTCCAATGTAAATGTTTTTCCAAAGTTAAGTAAATACAGAAGGTTTACCTGCTTTCCACGGGGTTGTTTTGGTGCTTCGAGTAAAAATCAATTTCCCCTTCTTTTTGTGTGTCGTTTCTACTCCTTTTGTATTTCTATGTAAAATGTAGCATCAGAATTGAAGCCTTTCCACTGTTAAAAAGAAAAAAAAAAAGATCTCCTGCATTTTGACTAGGAATGCAATGACTCTGTCAATCAGTTTCAGGAGAATTAACAGCCTAGTAATACTGAATCTTCTGTTCAATGATTATAATATGCTCTCCCCTTATTTCTTTAGGGTTTACACAGTTTCTGCAATATATTTTAGTTTCCATTATAACAGTGAAGGCTATATTTTTTAAAATTTCCTTCTACTTTGCTGTTTGGTTACATATAAACACTTTATTTATTGATAATGTATACAGTAGTTTTAAATTAAATTTATAGCTTATAACATTTCTATATCAACTTACTTGTATTTATAATTTTGAATTGCTTAATGTTATATGCAAACATGTTTTGTGTGTATCCATATTTATCTCTATATGTGATTATAATTACATATAATCATATAGTTCCCCATAACTTTATACAATTAAAATAATTTCTTAAAGCTAACATTTCATTTCCCCAATTAAGGAATTTTATGCTTTTCACAGTCATTGAGTTCTCCCTGTCTGTCTGTCTGTCTCTCCCTCTCTCCGTCTTTTGTACCAATCGGTGAGTTCCGGGTCTCGCACCTGCCAGGCTGGGAGCAGCACTATTGGATGACATCTCTGGCCCATATACTTTGAATTATTTTGTCTCTCATTGACGGTCATTGTCTTCAAAGACAGTCCTGGAACAGCAAAACAAAGTTGAGCGCAAGTGGTCAAGTGGCACTTTTGCGTAGGTTCTGATCTTGGGAGAACATTCTCACTAGCTTTTCACTGTGGTCTGTTGGCACTGGGCTTGAGTGTCTCTCTCTTATTGGGATGAGTGATGGATTATGACTGAGTATGAAATGTCAAGTAATATTTTCTTCACCTATGAAAATGATCACAGCATTTATTCGTCTTCACTGTGTTTAGTATATTATTCTGCTTGTTCTTATGACTTTACTCTGCTTTTTAACTTAAATTGATTTTTTTTTAGAAAAAGCACTACAGCTTTACTATATAGATATTTTATGTCTTAGGTACTAAGTATATCGTATTTATCTTTAGAAATATCAGTTAATATAATTCAAATTTATTTTGATGAGCAATTTTTTAAATTTTGTTATTAAAAGATTTATAATACAAATAAAATAAAATTATCAACTCACTCATTTATTTATTAATTTGCTAATGATATTTATTATTGTTATCTGTATTGATTTTATAGCTTTAGCATTTTTGCATTGTACAAATTTTCTTCACTTAAAGAAAGAATTATTGTAGTGATAATAGTGCAAATATTTAGTTTTATTTGCAGAGAACTCTTCTTTTGGCCTTAATTTTGGAGTTTATTTTAATAAACGTGGAATTTAAGGGCCAACTGCAACTTCGGATATTTTTTGTGCACATGATTTGGTTTAGGGCTTTTGACTCCTTTCTGAGTGTACTATTTTATGTTTTAATGCCTGTTCATCCTACGGAGTTTAATGTATGGCTCCTAAAAAAGACAAGTGCAATTTCTAATGAATTAATGACCATAGTTTATTGAACAGTAACGATCTTTTATCCTTACCCTTCAGTGGAATCTTTTTTTGTGTGTGAGAAACACACATATACATTTGTACTCAGTATCTGTGTTAGCTTCTGTTCAATAGAAACTTAGTTAACTATAAATTTCTTACTTTATTTTAGAACCCTCTTCCATTTCCAGCTTTCTCTGTATTCTTAGTTGTAATGCTACTTTTTTTTAAGCATTGAAGGGTATAAACCTTTATTGTGGATCAATCAGATTCTGTCAATCATTTTATTTAATGTTGTAGAAACTAAAATTCTTGGTACATGCACAAGTAATGTGTACGTGTGTGTGCAAAGACAAATTTATAGCAAATAAAAGCCCTTCTACTTTTGTTTTTAATCCTGTTTGGATATTGTTTTCTTAGTTATCTGAAAAACACTTTGTCAACATTCATCCCTATGTTAATACCAGAAGATGTAATGTCAATTATAGATAGTGGGTCTGTGAGTCCCCTCCATCTAGATGGTACTCAGAACTTTCAAATTACACACTGCTGACCAAATCAACGGTGTACCGCATGGGGCCTAACCCATAAGCCTTGCTGAATATAACCCACCTGCCTTAGCTATCAGAAGGGTCCCACTCTCTGGATCTACAGGAGAATGGGTCACTCACACTTGTGAAGAGAACATACACACGCAAAGAAGACACTGGGAAGCCACATAATATAGTTTAAGGGGAAATAAATTTACCCTGAGGAACTGAGTGACATCCCCAAGACACTGCATCAAGGAAAAATATAACTAAAGAGACTTTCCTAAAAGTGTAATATATTTTAAATATAAGAGATGCATACATGTAAATCACAAGAAACATGGAAAAACTCTATGTAGTGTAATTTCTCCAAGTGGTAATGATTCCATAATAATGTGTTTGAATGATAACAGTGAATAAAGTATAAAAACATTTCTGAGAAATGAACACAGAAATGAACCGGGAAGTCAAAGATAGTACAAATATATATGTCAGTAGTATAAAAAAGATGATGCAGTATCTGAAAATAAAATTTAACAAAGAAAAAACACAAAAACTGTGGCACAATAAATAAAACAAAACTAACTGAAAGCAAAACCAATAGACTATATTAAATGAAGAAATGATCTCTAGTGTTTTAAAGTCAGGTTGATGATAGAACAGTAAGAGTTATAAAGAAAACAAAGAAATCATGAAGAGTGCATAAAACATTTCTAAGAAACAGTCAAGCTCCCCAACTTAAGACTAACAAGTGTAGATCAAAGAGTATATACCACATAAAAGGCATAGAAAACTTATGCAGGAAATAGCTAAAAATTTGCCAAATATAGACAACATAACACTCAGTAAGTGCATAACTAGTAAGTTTGAGAAAATTTAAAAATTTCTCAATTCAAATGTCAACTTGACATACTATAGGTTTGTGTGGAATATAGAAAAAGAAGTCCTATGGGAAGCTCTTTCTACATTAAAAAATCAATGAGATCTTAACTAAATAACGTAGCGATGCCTGATAACATAATTTCAAAGTCTTATAAAAGCAAAGAGACAAAATCAAAACAAGTAGATGAAAAAATATAATCAAGGTAATAGGTGAAATTGATGAAATTCTGACTAAATTATTAATACAAAGGATCAATTAAACAGTTAACTACACTTAAATTCCACCTCAGTTGTAAGAATAGATATCATTCAGAATAAAAAATAATTTACTGGCAGAATGCTGTGAAAATATAGCCTAAATACATTGTTGGTGGAAATACATATTAGTATTGACCTTATGGAGATCATTATAGAGCATTAAAGACAAAATAATAGGTCTAGAATCACCATACAATCCAGTTAGACCAGGAAGACCCAGGTCCTGGTACTTGTTAAGAATTGACCCACACAAGAGGACATGAGTGCTGAGCGAGTACAGGAGGTGTCATCTGTCTTTACAGTCATTCCTCGTATGTACATTACAGCTCTGCATTGAGTCAGACGAGAGACCACATTACTTAAGAGCACAAAGTACACGAAATACTGTGTTCACAGAGAAGAGTTGATCATGCTTGGTGCTAAGGATATTCCGAGCGAGCTTTGAGAAGAGACTGGAGTTCAAGGTTGGCACGTGTTCCTCTATTGGCTAGTACTATATCAAATAGAAGAGAAGACGGAGACACATTTTTGGAAGACCATTAACGAGCCACCCTGACCCATAATCCAGCCTGATGAGTCTACAGATGTTGACATCGAAGCAGCAGTGGCTGGTCAATGTAACACATTTTTCACAAGGATGTATGTGTCTGAAGCGAAATTTGTAAACTTTTATCATCAAACCACAACACCGCTACAGAACTGAACCTTTGACTTATGTGATGTACATTGGGAAAATTGAGTTGGTCATTCTGTGTCCGTATATGCATATAGAGAGTGATTGCCACTAGTCAAAAGCTTTCTGATTTTAGTACTAACATCCAAGAGATTACTTCTGAAAACAAGCAAAAATATAAAAGTATGTGTTCATGTGAGTCTATGCACTGTGCCATCCATAGGTAAGAGCCGGGTAGCCAAAATATATCACCTGGATTTGACAACATTTTTCCAGTTATGATTAAAAGGACTAACCACATTAAAGCACATGTTCTTGATTTCCTTTAGAAAAACAGTTATCATTGGTAACACATTCAAGTAACAGAATGGGTCACAGAACTTGCTTAACAGGATGACAGCTTCAGTCTTATCAGTGATCTTTGTCACTTTGTGAACAACAACTGTGTCAAGTCACCAGATAAAGTGGGTGGGTTCGAAGTCAATCTGGAATAATGGGGCAGTGAGTGAACATGGGACTTTTTAACATATGTCAAACATCAGTAGGAAACTTAAGAGACTGTGCCAAGGTTTGCTTTTTTTCCACCTGGTCACTTATCATGGCTTTCAGGAGTGTTTGAACATTGCCTCCCCACCACTAAAGATCTCCAAACTGGAAAGGAATAATCTGCAGCCCAATTTAGGCAAGCTATTCTGTCCTGGCCGAAGGAGGATAAACTACTTGAGAACACAAATGATGGCCTAAAAAAAAATTTTTTTTCAACCATTTTAAATATCTCTAGTCTGTATGGAGGAAACTGAGATTGCCTCAAAAGCACTTAAGAGCCTAACAATATTTGCAACATCTGATCTTTGTGAAGCAGATGTTTTTCAACAGTGACACCAACTAAAATAAAATTTCGAGCAGATTGGTCATAAGCAACACACTTTGAGTATTCCTCTGCTTCAGAGAGTATCACATAGATGCAGGAAAACAAGCCCAGTTTTCCCAATGTTTTGCCTTGTAATGAATTTTTAAATGATTTTACATTATATTACAATTTAATCATAAAATAATTTGTTCAGTATATGTAGTGCACTTGTATTGTTCCAAAAATATGTCTTCCACATTTGTAGAAAATTGTCTTCCACAAAACTATTCTCTGGTATCAAAATAGTGGGGACTATTAAGATACACTTCCCTCAATATTATACCAGAAAGCATCATAGTCAGAATGCTAGAAAGATAACTACATGTTCATATTGATTTAGCACAGTTTATAATAACCATGACATTAAATCAGTTTAAGTGCCAAACAGTGGATCAAAGTTTAAGATAAAATAACATTTACATAATTATTCAATCACTAAAAAGAAGAAAATCATGTCATTGCTAGGAAAATCTGATGAAGGTGAATCTCCTCAGGTTAGGGAGAACACATATTACTCAGAAAGAAAATATGTGGTTTTATACCTATTAAATTTAGAAAAAATGCAACATGAAAGTAGAAGGGAAACTATTAGAAAAGTGAAAGCAGAATAGAGGGCTACTGAGGAGAGATGGGGTTCAACAAAAATATGTTATTTGCATAAATGAAAATCTCAAAATTAAACCCATTAATCTGTATAATTAATATGCACTAATTAAAAAAACAAAACTTTGTACTGTCTCTTTTAAAATAATTATTTTCTTCTTTTTCATTTATGTGTCCATCTTTGCTAGGTTTATTTTAAAAGCCAATTTTCAATAAACTTTAAATTAATACATTTTTAAAGAATTGCACATAATTTTATAAAAATTTAAAATTTTACATAAATTATTTATTATGCAATTATAAAAATTATTTTTTTAGCTTTAAAGCAATAGATGAATGTGGATAGTATACTTCATACCACTCACAAGTGGACAAAGACATAATCCAATGATTTTAAGGCACTATGAAGATCAGAGAGGTTATGCTGTCTGAGTTGTACAACAGTAGTTAAAAAGTATAAATTTTGCCTAACAAATGCTTCGTGTTGAGAAAGAAAAGCAATCAAATAAAAAATCATACAAGAAAATACTTGGCTGTAAAATTCTTTATTAAAATGACATTTAGCCAATTGAAATAGTCTACAGTGTTAAGGAAGTTGTATTTAGAGCCTGGTGAACCAATTTATAGGCTAACTAATGTTATTATATTGCAGAAGGGACGTTCCATAAACGTGGTTAACGTGATGTAGGACAAGTAATAATAGAGACAACTTATCAGGGATTTAGGTGCAAAGTACAGGAGGGTGGAGTCAGTTGGAAAATTAAGTTTGATAAAAAGGTGCATTAAAATTATTGGGCTTAAGAAATGCAATGCTATGATAAGGAAAAGCAATTTTTTAATTGAATTCTTTATTGGTACATTCTTTATTGGTACATACAGCTCACAATCACACACGACATTGGGGACTTTGTACCAGTATGTGACATAGGTCAATTCAAATTTTCACCCACATCCCTACAGGAAAAGCAATTTTAAAACAGCTATGGGTCTGCTTTCATTCCTAGTACCTTCAGTATATTCAGTTCAAGGATGGGGCATGCTGTCTATAAAGCAGAATATTTGTTGGGCCTGTATTACTCATTATGGTACCAATTCCTTGTCGTTATGGAAACAAAGGAGTCGTTAGGATCTCCAAAGAAGCAATAATCCACCTGTATAAGCACACGAAACACCTTCTCTAGGATTCTGGCAGAGTAGGTATAACGTGTCTACTCGTTATTTCTGTCATCCATATCAACATTGATTAGTCTATTAATAAAACTTGGACAAGACCAATGCTTCCATCATTCTGTGTTCTACTTCTGCCACTTGATGAAAGAAGCATCCCTAGCATATCAAAGTACTTTTCTTACCTGTAAAACAGGGTTCCCATGTCCTGATGTACTGTCTCATTTGCTGTCATATTAAAACATCTGTAGAGTTGGTTTATGAACCAATGTCCAGGGTTCACAGTAATTGCTTAAATCTGATCACATAGAACCACTGTCACAATAAATCCTCCAGGAATGGAATCAATAGACAGCACGTGCTGAAGTACAGAGAGAGGTTCTTTAGCAATGCATTCATCATCTACATAGGGATCAATCATCCCTAGGTTATTTTACATGGTTAACTTTACTACTTTAGAGATAAACCACTGAAATATGGAAGCATTCATAACTAGTGATTTTCTAGAAATGCTCTGAGCGTGTGTTAGGAAGAATTCAAGCAAATAAAATAACATTCAATGTTTCCAAAATAGAGAATGCAATGTGGCAATTTTTACATAGTTTATGGATAATATTGAGGAACTAATCAGCAAAGTATTTGAACAGCATAAGTTTTTATATGTTTAAACATAGCACCTCACAGTTAAGAATTATTGCAAGAACAATTTGTAAGTTCCAAGAACATTTAATGTAACTTTTTGTGCATGCATAAAATGTGTTGCTGATGAAATACAGTTTTCAAGTAAGCAAAGGTAAAACACAGTTGTATAGATAAAGATGTTAAGTCTATATAAGTTTGAGGTTGTGGAAATGCTATGTTGCTAAATCAGAATGCATTTTTAATTTTATATTTTTATTTACCACTTGGCATCATTTTTGTTTGTGTCTGAATTTTTGCAAATTTCAGATAACTCATAGCATATTTTAATGGGTATTAATTGTAAAAAATTCTTAGGTAAATGTACTCAATTTTCAATATCTGTATGGTTGTTTTGATTTCAAACTCTTGAGAAAAAATAGATTCATGTTTTTGCAAACATGAATTTTTAACCATTGAATACTGGTTTAGAGTTGGAACAAAGAAAACAAAATAGTACCATGGCATCTCCATTACAAAAAGATGTAAAGTATGTTAAACAATCTTTTCCTAATATCACCATGACTTAAATACATATTTCAAGTAATAAACATTATTACCTGGTTTTGATAATTGCAGATGAAATGCATTAAGAGTCTGGGATTATTAATCATTCTGAAGATGTATCTTCACTTCGTGTGTGTGTGTGTATGTGTGTGTGTGTGTGTGTGTGTGTGTGTGTGCGTGTTTTATGGGGAATCTAGCTCAGGCCCTTATGTATCCAAGATTGGTGTGGTACCACTTGAGCTAAATCCCCAGTCCCTCTCATATCCTTTTTAAATAAAAATAAAACATATTTTAAGTACTTTATATTAGGATGTCATATAGTTTCAAGGTACACTCCTCATAAAATCAAAAATATCAAAAGTAAAAATGAATTTAATTATGAAAAACTGTTCTGTGGAATTTTCTCTGTGGTGTCACAAAAAAAATAAAGCTTGAAAGACAGTTCTTACGTGGCATTGCAAAGCAACCAGTTAAATAGACTGTCTCTTTATCCACTTTCTCTGGGAATTACCTGCCAATCAAGTTATTGATTGCATATGAGAATAATGCACATTACAAACAAAGCTGACAGAAACATTCCCACACATCATTCTATAATGAATAACACGAACTTGTCAAAACAGGAAAATGTTTTATTGAATCTTCAGTTTGGCAGGTCTTAATGACTGTACTCTATGTAAGAAATATTAATAGTGTTTTTAATAGTAGAAAATACATTGACAGTCTTTCTTTGTGTTTTGTGAAATGTATGTTTTAAATCTATATTGTAAGGTCTCCATTCAAACAAGTCTTACTATCAACACACAGGAACGGCATGATTTTATAAATATATTCTAATTAATTATTAGTTTTTACCTGTTGCTTTAACCTCTTTGTTTGTTTGGTGTTTCCTGGTGAATTTCCCTCATGTTTTTAAGAAGAAATTAAACAATGTATTCTTACTGTTTTTTGCTTTTACTCATTTTTTGTTTTATTTGTATTTGTGAGTTTGTATTCATCTGTTTTATTTAAGAAAAACAAAGTATTTTATTTTTGACTTATGTTTTTCTCATACATATTTCAATGACAGACATGCACCTCAAACTTCAATGCCTTATATTTATGTTTTTGATTTTTTTCTTTTCTGTGATATTTCCCTCAGATTTACTTCTCTTTTTCTATGTTGTTAATTTTACATGCTTTTAAATTATTCATTGAGTAGATATTATGTTTTAAAAATTCTAGATAAAAAGTATCAAAGGCACCTTTGTCATGTTGACAGACACCTTATGTCATGTTGACAAAGACACCTTATGTCATGTTGACTAAATCATCAAAATGGAAGTATAATATAGTATTATTCGTATATCTTTATCCTACAGTTTTAGGCTACTTTTATTCAATTGTCATCATTTTCCTTTGTAAGATAAATGCAAAATAGGCAACATATGCTTTTAAAGAATAATGCTATTAATTGAAATAAAAGTACAAAGCTAAATGTATTCCTTGAATTAGGGAAAGTAATATTCATCAGGTCCCACATATGTGTATAGAGCAACTGCTCATTTATTTTGGCAAAGAACATTTATTGTTTTTCCAGAATGATGTGAAATCCAGGTCTGGCTGAGCAAACTTCACCACGAGCCATACTCCTAGGTCCTGAGATAGCCCTTGCCTCTCAGTAGACCAAGTTGAAACCAAAGCGAGCATCGAGAGCACCCTACGGCTGGAGATTGCCCGGTCCTCCCCAACGTTGGGCCCCTCCTCTGACAGCCACAGACCAATCCCCAATCGCCCCCGCAAACCCCGCCCACTGCTTGTGCTATATAACGCCCTACGCTGCATCCATTAAACGGAGGCGTTCCAGACACCTCCGCAGAGTCCGGTGTGCGTGTGTGACTCTGTACCTCACCCTAACGTGTGCAGCTCAGCAGCAACACCGGACCATTAAAAATATGGCACAAAACTTTTTAGCAGTTTACTCTTGCTCACTTAGGTGGTACTGAATGAATAATTTGTTATAATCAAAATATCCAAAGACAACGGAAAGGCCCAAGCGTCTTTCAAGAAGCAAAAGAGAGACTTCCCCATTTTTTCCTTTTTTCCATAAATTTTACAAGGATATTTGAAGTCACCCTCACTGGGGTGAGATGCCCATTCTCTGTTTGTGGCTATGTGTCAATCCAATGGGACATTCAGAATTTGCTTCACTCATCTGGTAGGAGTTTCTGAATCCATTTAAACTGATGGATCACAATTAAAATATTAACTGCTTTTTATTACCTCTTTGTTCATTCCTAGTTACTAAATACAGTAACATATATTGTAGAAGTCCAGAAATAATTGGTCTTTGAGAACCTGATAGCTACATGTCTGCTTTGGGAGCTTCTCCTTTACTAAGTCCAATCAAGTGTGAACATTTAAAATGAAAGAAATGTAGAGAGCCCACAGTTCAGAACATATTTTAATATAATGCTGACTATAAAACAATTTCCGAAGAAGTTTTAGCCACATTTCTACTACTGCTTCGAATTATTAGAAAGCAAAGGATTGAAAGTATATATTATGTGATGAAAATTGTGACTGTATGTTGAAGAAAAATTGAATTCTTTTAAAGCAAGGAATTAAATAACAAATAATATTAAATTATAAATCATAATAATTGGGTGTAATCAAGGAAAGAATCAATAAAAAAATAACACTCAAGTTAACATGTTTTATCTTTTTTTTTTTTTTTTTTTTTTTTGAGACAAGGTCTCGCTTTGTAGTTCAGGCTGGCCCTGAGCTCACTATGCAGCCCAGGCAAGCCTGGAACTCAGCAATCCTCCTGCCTCTGCCTCCCGAGTGCTGGGATGACAGGCGTGAGTCACCACGCCCGGCACTGTGGTATGTGGTGTTGATGGCTGGTGGGCGTGAGTCTCCACGCCCAGCATTGTACGTGGTTACCGGGGATTGAACCCAGGACCTTGCGCTTGTGAGGCAGGCGCCGGAACCACTGAGCTAAATCTCCGGCCATAACATATTTTATCTTTATAGGCAATTCATCTGATAGAAGTATGAAGAAGATTCTTTGTTTCCCAAGTTGATTTGTATATTCATAGGTTATAAAATCAACTTCATAAAAGAAAATCCACTTAATTTTATTATATAGTTTATAAGGTAGTCTATATAAAAAGAATCTATTCAATGTAATGTTTTGGATAAAGTCAGGTCACCAGCCAAAAAACTCCTTAACCTGTATTTAAAAAAGTGCCGAACAGCTGTAACATGTGGAATCTATTAGTATTTATCGTGGGCTCCAGCCACACAGAGGTCATAAAGGAGACAAGCACTTGCCCTGGAGTCTACAATCTCAGGAAGGCAAGTGTAACAAGTAAAGTAGTTGAAAAATGAATTGGTGCGCATGAAACTTTTATTCCCCTTCTGCCTTTATCTTAACCATCTGTTAAAACAGCAATTTGAAATGTAGCCTTGCTTTAGAGAAACCATCAGTTAGCTGGAGACCTTGCTGCTGTAGATATTGGAAGTTTTTATTCAGTAAAAGAGTACCTTTGGGCTACAAAAAAGCATCGGTGAACCATTCGTTCAGAAGGCAAGATTTTATGGTATTACATTATTTCCTGCAACTTTGACTCTGAAATACACAATTGGTCACCATGGCTGTATCATTTCAGATACAGTGGAGACATTTTGCTCTACAATATGAAAATTGAACACTGCTGCATAGAAGGCACCTAGAGGGAAAAAAAATACTCAAAATTGCTAGTGAGAGGGGGTCAGTTAAAAATGAAAAATAGTAAAAAAAAAAACTTCTCAGACACAGTGACTCTAAGACAACAGGGACTGGGTTGCAAATGACCATAGTGTGTGGGGAAAAGTGGGAAGAAGAACTTGGGTATAATGAAGAGGGGTTTATTTATTTATTTTTAAAATAGTTTTAGGTAGAAGTGGGAAATAAATCTGAAATACCAAATGGAATAATACTATGGAAGATATTAAAGCAGGATAAGAAGGTTAGGAAGAACTCTTCCCCCATTATTTCTCAGGAGAATGGATGACCTTCAAGCAGCAGTCCTTAGAGTCAGGCTTTTACAAAAATAAAGGGATCTTTACTCAAGTGTCCGATTTCTTGGTTTAATCTACTTGGAAGCCTTTTTGGGTGAATTTCATAAATTAGATGAATTTATTTAGCCCAAACTTAATTGACAAGGCATATATATTCTTTGGATTTGATCTAGTAATAGCTAATGTTCCCAATTAGAAATGTGGAAATATCAGCCTACGTAAACGCACACAGAAACAGACACAAAGCAAGCCGACATATTCAAAAGGGCTAAATGCACATAAGCACAGAAGTGCATGTGTGATAGGGTATTTTATTAAAAACTAAATAGCAGGGGCTGGAAATTTAGCTCAGTGGTTCTGGCGCCTGCCTCGCAAGTGCGAGGTTCTGAGTTCGATCCCTGGTAACCACATACAATGCAATCCCAGCACTCGAGAGGCAGAGACAGGAGGAGGATTGCTGAGTTTGAGGCTTGCCTGGGCTCCATAGTGGGCTCAGGGCCAGCCTGAACTACAAAGCAAAAACTAAATAGCAAATTATATAGTGGAAAGTAATACATTTGATTTTTAAGTGTATATAATCTTACTAGAAGATACAAATAGTTTTCATTGATAAAAGAGTGGGATATATATGTATATAAAATAAGTCAGTGTTATGGCTTCTATCTAAATTTTCCATCAGAGCCTGATGCAGGCACAAGTAGGGTTTTTCTAGAGGTGGCCTACGGTGTGTGGTTCATGAAGTAATGCTGGGGTCCAGATCACTGGGGTAAAGGGTGTGGGTGCTCCTCACGCTAAGTAGCCTGGGTAAAACAAATGAGGCAGAAAGATGTTCTTCAGGTCCCTGGCTGCTTTTGCTGTCTTTTTCTTTTGTGAAGCCCCTCAGCCGGGTGCCATCGTGCTTTGGAGCAGTGAATGCAGGGTATTTGTCTCAGCAATGAGCAAAGTAACTGAAACAGAGCTTGACATCTAAAGTTAGGGGGCAAATGTTTATTTAGGTCACGGTTTGTACAGGAGTCAGTCCATAATTGTTGGCTTCCAGCCAGGCTAATACATGGAAGGAGGATAATAGCTCATGGTGGACCGAAGATAGCAAAGCAAGAGAAAATTAACTGAGACAGTAAGTATATGGGCCGGCTATCTGTATATGTGAATATGTGTAGGAGACCGGAGATTTATCTCAGTGGTTCTGGTGCCTGCCTAGAAAGCGCAAAACCCCTGGTTCTATCCTGTAAACACTGACAACAGTGCTGGGCGTGGTGACTCACGCCCACCCGCAATCAATACCACATACCACACATGGTGGGTTTGGTGACTCAAACCTGTAATCCCAGCACTCGGGAGGCAGAGGCAGGAGGATTGCTGAGTTTGAAGCTTGCCTGGGCTTAGGGTCAGACTGAACTACAAAGCGAGACCCTGTGTGAAAGAGAAAGAAAAGAAAAGAAAAAAGAAAAAAGAGAAACCTGTGTGTGCGTGTGCGTGCATGTGCGTGTGTGTGTGTGTGTGTATGTGTGTAGGGCTGTAGATTATCTCTGGTTCCTGAGCCTGCCTAGAAAATGTAAGGTCCCTAGTTCAATCCCCTGTAACTACATACAATAATATCAGGCGCGGTAACTCATGCCCACCTGCAATCAGTAAGTACCACACACCACGATGCCAGGCATGGTGTCTCTCACCTGTAGTCCTAGCACCCAGGAGGCAGAGGCAGGAGAATTGCTGAGTTCGAGGCTTGCCTGGGCTACAAAGTTATCTCAGGGCCCGCCTGAACCATAAAGCAAGACTCTGGCTTAAAAAAAAAAAAATCTATCTATCATCTATCTATCTATCTATCTATCTGTCTGTCTGTCTGTCTGTCTGTCTGTCTGTCTGTCTGTAGACAATGATACTGATTACAATACTCTTTTACATACTATCTTCATGCTTGTAATTTCTTAACTATATAATATATTCAGTAAGACCCATTTAAGTATTGATATACTCATATTTGAATCTACCATTTTGATTGTTTTTAATTTTTTACACTGTAAATCTTGCTTGTCTGCTTGACATTCGTATTTTCAGTGCTCAGGAAATACATAGTATAATTATATCAATTTGCCATGAATATATTAAGGGTAAATTTCACATATCTCTCCAATACTTAATTCTAGACATAGATATTCTATATCAACTATTCCAAAACTACCATCTTTACTATGTGGTGCCATTGTGTCAGTTGGTGCCGCTCTCATAATAAAAAAATCGACAAGCTTCTGATCTGTTGTTTCATCTTATTCATAGGAAAAACATGGAAAAATAGAGATACATGTCTTTTTAAATTTAAGTATAATATAGAGATAATGTTTTAATCATGAGAGCTATTATATATCGTTTATAGGCCAAAAGAAGCCTCTATTAAAAATTTCATTGTGGCTGGGCGTGGTGGCTCAGGCCTGTCATCCCAGCACTCAGGAGGCAGAGGCAGGAGGATCGCTGAGTTGGAGGTTTGCCTGGGCTCCATAGAGAGCTCAGAGCCAGCCCGAACGACAAAGCGAGACGCTGTCTCAAAAAAAAAAAAAAAAAAAATCAACACAATGACATGAAAATTGTTCACATGAATATAAATTTCAAAAGAATAGCACATGACTTAATGAATCTCAACTACTTTTTTAAAGAGCTCATCACTCCAGAAACTGACCTAGCAATGTTTCAAGCTAATTAGATCATCTCCACTGACTGGCCTTGGAGCGCTTGCGGTCTGTTTGCCACCTCAGCTTCTCTGGCATCTCCTGCTCGCAGGACGCTGACCTTGACTGACGGCATGACCGGCTCCGGACGCCCCGACTCCCGCCCGACTCCGAGTACCGGAAGGAACGGACGGAACCACCAGGCGGGGTGTTTCCCAGATTCTTCTTTCTGAGGCTCCTTCCTGTTGAATAACCACGGCTCTTAGGAAAGAGCGAATATTCCAAATCTGACTTTTTCTCCAGATCTAGTAATATCGTCCTGCTTTCCACCGAGGCATGGTACTAGGGTCCCTTGGTTTCTAGGTGTTGGAGGCCTCAAGCACTTCCGGCAGCCCCTTTAATCCTAACACCATCCACACATACGACTTTACTTTCTGTTCAATAATCCTGTATAATTGTAAGCTTATTCATATATTCTATTTGTTCACATCATTTTGCTCTTCCTTCATTTGTGCTTTTAAATATTAATATTAATTGTTTTCTTATAAAACATCATTATGGTAAATTTATGTTTTCTTTTTTAATTCTGATTTTACTCTAACTTTTCAGTTAATCCAAACTTTTTTTTTTTTTTTTTTTTTTTTCTTTTTGGAGACAGGGTCTCGCCCTGCAGTTCAGGCTGGCCCCAAGCTCACCATGGTGCCCAGGCAAGCCACCGCGAACTCAGCAATCCTCCTGTCTCTGCCTCCCAAGTGCTGGGATTACAGGCGTGAGCCACCACGCCCAGCATTATATGTGGTAACCGGGGATCGAACTCAGGTCCTTGCGCTTGCAAGGCAGGCGCCGGAACCACTGAGCTAACCCTCCGGCCCAATCCAAACTTTTGTAAATATTTCCAGTTATTTTTGTTTGCTTATAAAATTATTTTGACTTTGTTAGTAAGTTATACTCTAAGAGTTTTCCACATAAAAATATATGTATATGAAATTATTCATTTTTATTATTCTAAATTGGTTTGTTTTCTAAGATCTGAGTTACCCTGCTTAATAAATTTTAAGTTTTCATAATTTTCAATAAACATATGTTCTTACAATTTGTGTATGTTTTCCAAATATATTCAAACGTAGTGCTAAATATATTTTAGTCTGTTTTAAACTTCATTTGTTCACTAAATACATTTGGGTCTATGTTTATTGAATTGTATTTGTGATCGGGAAGGTCTAGTTTCACTACGCTATCACTTTTATATTGGTACATTTTATTGGTACATTATATATACACATCACAATTACACTCCACATTGAAAATTTGTATCAGTATATGACACAACTTAATTCTTATTTTCCCCTTCCCCTACCCACTGTACCAATTTTTTCAATCTTCATTATTTATCCCTAAACCCCATTTCCCTTTAAATACTTACTTTTCACGATATTGATCAATTTATACTGAAGTGGATGTGCCTTCAGGACATACTAATAAGTGAAACAAATAGGTCACAGATGTGTAAATATATCTTTTCTCTGGTATGAGAAACTGAAGTAGGAAATGTGTACTAGAATGCATGATTGATAACACTTATGTAAGTGTCGTTCTATTTACTGCTTAATAATTTAGATTCTTGGTCTACTGGTACAGTATCTGTGGAGATTTCTTGAACATTTCTAAGTCCATGTTTCTTGTTCTCAATGTCTTAATTTATTAGGAAAAGTTCTCTTTAATGTGTTTCTGAGACTAATACTTAAACTTACCTCCCATATTATTCTGTATAATACATACTTGTTTTATTTCACTGATTTGAGGTTTCCCAAAGTCATATTTTTTTTTTTTTTGAGACAGGGTCTCGCTTTGTAGTTCAGGCTGGCCCTGAGCTCACTATGTAGCCCAGGCAAGCCTCCAACTCAGCAATCCTCCTGCCTCTGCCTCCCGAGTGCTGGGATGACAGGCATGAGCCACCACGCCCGGCAATGTGGTATGTGGTATTGATGGCTGGTGGGCGTGAGTCTCCACACCCACCATTGTATGTGATTACCGGGGATCGAACTCAGAATCCTACGCTTGCGAGGCAGGCGCCGGAACCACTGAGCTAACCCTTCGGCCCCAGCCAAAGTTATATTTCTTAAGCAAAAAAAAAATTTTTTTTGAGACAGGGTCTCGCTTTGTAGTTCAGGCTGACTCTGAGCTCACTCTGTAGCCCAGGCAAGCCTCGAACTCAGCAATCCTCCTGTCTCTGCCTCCCGAGTGCTGGGATGACAGGCGTGAGCCACCACGCCCGGCACTTAAACAAATTATTGATAATGTGCTATAGTTCATGGTAGATGTGACACTTCAGGCTTCATTAACAATTTCATTGTTTTTCCAGTATCTTTGCTTAGTACATTTTTATTTAAGTTCCTTTTCAATTAACTTGTTTTCTTCTTAAATAACATAAAACTCATAAACATGATTATAATAGTGTTAATTTCATTTATAATACTTATAATTTAAGGTTTAAAATTATCTATATTTGTGCTTAATTTCACATATTATTTACTATTCACTGTTTTATTAAATGACATTTATTTTTTATTTAATCATTCAAGTGATCATGTACCAATTTCATTCTTAGTTCATATACTGTAATATATTATTATTTTTTAAAATTCAATTTATTGGTACATTTTATATACACATCGCCTCCACATTGAGAATTCGCACCAGTATATTCTCATTAATTTTTACCATTATAATTCTCATTTTTCCCTTCCCCTACCCACCCACAACCCCCACTCCCTATACACATATTATTTCTTTTTCTTTCCAAGTCATATTTATTCTTTCCAGTCATTACTTTCCCCTATGACATTCCCTTTGAATATTTCCTATTTTAGGAAATCTATCATACATTCAAGAACTTATTTACACCTACAAGTTCTCATACCAGAGAACAGATACAGTATGTATATACCTGTGATCTATTTACTTCAATTACTAGTGTGTCCTTAAGGTGTATCCATTTGCCCATAAATGAATGAAACTTGTTGTTTATGGCAGAGTAATACTCTATTTTACATATAAAAAAGCACACCTTCTTTATCCAGTCTCCAGTTGATGGGTATCTGGGTTGTTTGCAAGATTGGGCTATCACAAACTGAGCTGCTATGAACATGGGTGTACATATATCTTTACAATATGATTCTTTTAATTCATTCAAGTATATTCCTAGCAGGAGAATAGCAGGGTCAAATGGGACCTCTAATCCTAGTTTTTCTGAGGAATCTCCACACTCATCTCCACAATGGTTGCACGAGTCTACAATCCCACCAACAGTGGAGAAGGGTTCCTTTCTCCCTGCGGCTTCCTCAGCATTTATTGCTGGTTGATTTTGAAAAAGTAGCCATTCTTTGTGGAGTGAGATGGAATCTCAGTGTTGTTTTCATCTGCATTTTCTCAAATGACCAGTGATGTGGAACATGACTTCATATGCTTCTTGGATGCTTTTACTTCTGCCTCTGAGAAGTGTCGGTTAATTTCAGATGTCCATTTTTGAAGAGGAGCAAGAAAAACCCAAAGCTCATACAAGGGTACAAGGGAGGAAATTATAAGCATCAGAGCAGAAATTAAGGCAATGGAAAGAGAACAATACAAAGAATCAATGAATTGAAGAGTTGCTTCTTTGAAAGGATAAATAAAATCGACTGACCCTTAGCTAACCTTATCAAACAAAGGAAGGAAACGGCTCAAATCCGCTAAGAATGAAAATGGGAAAATCACCACAGATCCAGCAGAAATCCAAAAGATAATAAATACATATTTTGAGAATTTTTTCTCCAAGAAGATGGAAAATCTAGAAGAAATGTATAGATTCCTAGACACACATGAACTTTCAAAGTTAATCGAAAAGGATATAAAATGTTAACCTGATATCAATCTGTGAAATTGAAAATGTAATAAAGAACCTACCAACAAATAAAGCCCCTGGTCCCGATGGCTTCACTGCTGAATTCTACAATACTTTTAAAGAAGATTCTCGATCTCAATTCTCAAATTCTTTAATGGAATCTTGTAATTCTTTTGTGCATATCTCCAGCAGCTTTTTTTCTTTACCACAAGGTGCTCAGCAAATAGTAAGACAATAGATTGGTGTCCAATAAATTGTAGGTTTGGAACTATTTATCTACCTATCCCAGCAGACCATCAACAGGCAATTTCCTAAACACTTTCTCTGGTGACTGTTGTCCTCATACCTCGGAAATTTACTTCTAGTCTTAACCCACATTAAGTCCAAAACAGTTTAACATTCGTGATGGATTTTTATTAGGACCTCCACTTCCTTAAAATGAATTCTTCATGTTTTGTTTTTCAAATCTAATAGTCCTTCAATGTTGTTGTCTTAGCACATACAAATACATTGATCTTGGATGAGGAAAGCATATTTTTCTATTTATGAAGAAACTTTAGATTTTTCTTTTTCATGTTTTCTGTATGTTTATTGAGTTTTGAAGTTGTATAAATCAATATAAAAAATTTGCGTTTTGTAGATATATTTTATTTAAAATGAGTGACCAGAAATAGGTTATTTTGTTGGCGCTTTCATTTAAAAAAATATTAAAATATACATAGAGTATAGTGTCAGACACAGTATAATGATATGTGTCTGATATGTGTGTGATAATACACAATTCTGATTTTTTAGAAATTGTGATTACCGGCCCAAGTTATTGGTGAATTATTTTCATGTACTTGACCTTAAATATAAAAGCTAATCTAAATTTGAGTATTATTATACGCTCTCATTTTAAGTGTATTGGATATTGTGCATTTCATTAGAAGTAAAAACGTTGTAGTTCTATAAAATCTTTTGTGGTGACCTCTTTTAATTGAAGTTTAACACACGTCAGATCATTATCTTTAAGGATGTAGCTGTCATGCTGTGATCTCACCAGAAGAGCAGGTTTGCTATATTGATATTTAATTGGCAGCCTTAGGACAGAAGTCATATGGACATTTTTAAATGATAAGGAAAGTAAATATAGGTAGAATTGATCTTCAAAGTTATCACAAAAGATTTCAGGATACTTTAGACATCCCAACAAATGTTCATACACCACATAATCCAGTATTATGTAACTGAGGGATGATAGGCATAATCTTAACTTATTTTACCTTACCAAGTATCACTGATGTTAATCTTAGATGAGGAAATACTATTTTCTTTTTAATGAAAAACACTTTACATTTTTTATGTTTGGTGCATATGTTTGTGCATGTACAGTGAGTGAATGAAATTTAGCATTATTTTTCTTATCTTCTTCTTTTATTTTTTCCCCCACTGGCATGGAATTCTTGGTGCCCTGGAGGGTCAGAACTCGTGGCCTCCCTCCATCCTTAGGCATCTGAGCTGCTGGGACTACAGTTGTGCTGCCAGGTCCCTGAAGGATTCTTAAACACACATATTCCGGAGTGCTCTCTAGAAAACTATTGTGATAATGAAACACGTGAGAGAAGAGATAGTTCCGGAAATTAAATGACTATGCATAATCTATCAATAGTCATTTATTTATTTGCTTTTTGCATTTTGGAGATACTCTGTAGTCTTGGCTGGCATAGAACTCACTGGGTAGCCTAGACTGGCTTTGAACTCAGGTTGGTCCTCCTACCTCAACCTCCCAAGCACTGGGTGGAGAGGGCTGAAACACCACGTTAGGCCTCACTAGTCCTTTACATGAGACCACTTATTAAAAAGACAAGGTTTTGAATATGTTAGGAAACGCAACAAGTTAACATTAGTAATTACTGAGACTTTTACAGTCAAAGATAAAGAGAATAGAAAAATACAGCACAGATTAAGAGAAAAACAGTCACGTGTATGCCATCAATTAATTCCAAGCACGACTAGAGGTAACTAGCAACATACCTCATTTTAATCAAAATTCATCATAGAATACATTTCTATTTGGAATATTAGTGTTTTCATATTTGGAATATGATTTGATTTTCAGATATCTGAAAAAGATTTCAGAACATATGAAATGATTTCAGTATAAATTTCATTTATAGGAAGCTAGCTTGTATAGGCTTCTAACTTAACTACCTGCTCACCTTATCAGAGTGACTTGAAATGTTCATGGAAATCAAAGTTAGATATAACAAGTACTAGGTGTTACACTTTTTGGGAGGATCACATAAATTCTGAGCATTAGTGTGTCTTTCTACAGATTCAGAGTTCTTGTGCATGGCTACTTTTATATACAATGCCTTATGTACACTGGGAGATAAAAAAATGCAGTCTGATCAAAATGAGACCAAATATTCTGCTTCTAATTTTTCTGTCTATTGTCTTTCTCATGCTAAAGAAAAATTTCATATTATGGCCTCTGATCTTCCATACAATGCACATATTTCATTTCTGTTGGGTTATTGGCTTCTCTTTCCAGCAGTCCAGTTACATGAAAAGAGTGAATGTTAATGACATATGTAACATGTTAATATGTCTTTTTGAAGCTCATTTATGAAGGGATTTCGTTTTCAAATATCTTGACTTATCTTGCAAATTGGCAGATGGAATTTTATTTATTTAATTTTATTTATGTATTTATTTATTTTTTTGTTATATCTATTCTTGTCTATCACAGTTTCAAACTCTGTCCTACTCTCTGAAAGATCATTTTAACCTTTACCTCACAAATTATTCACATTATTCACCAATTTCTTATTTAAAATACCAAATGTGTACTGATCTTCATGCAGCAGTCACTGTATAGCAGGAATTGTGTTCTCAGCGAGAGGTCCCTGGCCAGGGCTGTCTATGCCCATGGCATCATCAAAAGTTGGTGTACCAAGGCTGGAAATTTTTGTCTAATTCTCTACATGGAATAAGGATAAAATAATTTAATACTGTAAATTGTACTGTGATTAATATGCCTGTAAAAGAATAGCTCTGGCCAATGACATATCCTTGTCTGTTAATAAATGGGTAAAATAAAGAGAATGATTTCTGTGTACAGAAATCAGGTTTCCATATGTATCCTTTATCCAATATTGTCTGTTTGTGTTTTTTGTTTTTATCACATTTATAAATTTTGGGGGTTTTTTGGATTATCATGATTTCTATTGTGAGACCTCTCACAATTTGAATAAGCATCCTTTTGTGTGTTTTTTTTCTAACTAATACTGCTTATACTTTGGAGCAGATCTGAAGCTGAGTACTAAGAGATATGTTTCACTGACTGGTAATGAATATTTAAGTGTTTTGTTCTGAGATATTTTTTTAAAAAATAATTATTCTTTATGGTTTTACTTGCAACATCTATAAAAGAAATATACAAGGTTTTACTGGTGTTTTATTTCACCATTTTTCTTATTGAAAAGACAAATATTATTTGCTTTGGAAAGAGATGGTCACATATTTTAAACTGTTAAAGTCCAAGTACTTTATTCCGTAGTTTTCAGTGCAGATAAATACCAATGTATTATTAAATTTAGATATGGTTCTCTAGCCATGTATATTTATTTGCAATCCAAGTCAATGACAAGCAGTGTTTAGAGAAAACAGTGTCTCCTTACAGGACTACAAATCTGTTCATACTTAAAGCATAAACCATATTTTTTTTCTATTTGTTAACTTTAAAATATGCACTATAATGAGTTTATATTATTACATATATTTTGTTTAGTTATATGGAAACTCATATTTCCAATTCATATAGCAAGAAGAATGACTCTAATGAGACTTACAAGTAATTCTGGATCTTTATAGTAACATCACACTGCAGGTTGCATTGTGATTATAAATCTGTTTCAGTTCTCAGATGGATCAGCCTAAAAAGAGGATTGCTCAGAAATAAAGCAAAGCTTCCCATGACAGACTGGATATCCTGTTTTCTTCCAAATCTCTTTGACTTGATACCTAGCTTTAGAAAAGCCCAATGTGTCTAAAGTTTTAGAAGAGACTTCTCTAAGATGGCACTTTGAAGAAACTTTTAGAGCTTGGAAGGTCTAATACGGAACAAGGTTTATCAAAAGAAGTTGTCAGAAGTACGATGACATTCCTTTTCTGTATTTGCAGTTTAAAGTACTGATAGGTCAGTGTATATATTGATTAGATGTATTTAATGTGACACAGATGGAAATTATCTGACAAAAAGGAAATAAAGTAATTGTTTAGTTTTGAAATGAATGTTTACCAAACAAGTCCATATTCTCAGATTTCAAAATGTGGTTTCACTCTGAAATAAATATTAACCTCAGTAATAAATGTTATAATTTGTTGAAAACAATACTCCTAATAAGGAAAGATTGATTTTTTAAAATTAGCATGTGTTTATCATACATAAAGCTTACAGTCATCATAGAAATGCATAATTGTATCTGATATATCTTTTTTTTTTTTTTTGAGACAGGGTCTCACTTTGTAGTTCAGGCTGGCCCTGAGCTCACTATGTAGCCCAGGCAAGCCTCGAACTCAGCAATCCTCCTGTCTCTGCCTCCCGAGTGCTGGGATGACAGGCCTGAGCCACCACGCCCGGCACTGTGGTATGTGGTATTGATGGCTGGTGGGCATGAGTCTCCACGCCCAGCATTGTATGTGGTACCGGGGATCGAACTCAGG
>PVIC010026916.1:0-10840 GCA_004025085.1 Thryonomys swinderianus
TTCCGCACTGATCTAAATCTTAGAGACAACCCAGATGCCCATCAACTGGAGACTGAATAAAGAAGGTGTGGGTTTTCTATTAAATGGAGTATTACTTTGCCGTAAAGAAGGATAAGTGTGAGTCATTTATATTCAAATGGATGTACCTTTAAGACATGCTCTTAAGTGAAATAAATAGGTCATAGATCTGTAAATATCATATCTTTTCTCTGAGAAATTGAAGATGTAAATGAGCTCTAGAATATATGGTAGATATTGTGAAATAGAAAATATTCAAAGGGAAGTGTGGTATAGGGATAAGTAACAAGTGGAAGAAAAATGTGATGGTAATTTGAAAAAGGGAAACAAATTTTATGTATATAGGGGTGGGGAGTTGTAGGGGTGGGTGGGGGAATGGTAAAACATGAGAATTAAATTGTGTTGTATATTGATACAAATTCTCAAAAAAATCCTCAAGAAAAATAAATGTGTGTGCTTGGCCAATGAGTTTAAAGATAGCCTGGCAATGGAGCCCACAATCAACTAGTAGAAAGGACCTTCAAAGGCAGGGTCTCAGCCTCAGCCTGGCTGACCCATCTGACTTAGTTTCACTTTCATCACCTGTGAGATGTTAGCGCTCACGTGGCTGCAGCTCAAAGTAGATGTCAGAAGCCCCAGGTGAAGACTGGAGTAGTATTGGTAGCTAGAAGGTGAGACTTCTGTAGTGGACAGGGTGGCTTTGCCAGAACATGGGATACTTACTAGATTTCAAAGATTCAGGCATGTTGTCTAGGGCTGTGCTCAAGGCAGAAGAAAAGGCAAGACCCACTGTGGAAGAAAGGACCTTGGGCTTTGGGCAGTGTGATGTCCTACAGGGATGAAGCCAACAACTTAGGACTCTCATTAGACAAAAAAATACAAAACAGAAGGTACAAAAATACAGCACCAAAGTTATTATTTATGTAGAATGCAGAAAGAAATCTCAATAAATTATGCAGTTTTAAAAGCTGACCCATTTCACTAACATTCAATAAATAACATAGTAGTTGATGTTTTTATGGCTTAACACATTTCTTTTGTAGTTTGTAAACAGTTCTTAGCTCCATATCCTGGGATTTTAGAAGTTTTACAGTGGAAAGACTAGGATGATATTTAGTTTTTTCTTTAGCATGGTAGAATAAAATTATTATTTATTATTGCGAGGCCAGGAAAATTTTTTTCACTTCAAAGTTTATTGTTGGTCATATCACATAATTTTTTTGAAATTGTTGTAAATTCCAGAAACTTAATATCTGCTTTCTTTTATTACATGATCCATTACACTTGGAAGACTTTACCAGGCTGGTATCTGACTCCATTCTTTTCATGTCTTGCCACCTCCTGTCTGGAATATACTTTTGGCAAGAGTCCACAGGAGACCTTCACATGACCTTGGGCCGAGGTCTTTTGTGAGAAGCTACTGTAGTGTTGGCACATAAGGCAGGGTGTCCCTTCAGGAGAGCTGCTAGTAACTCTACATGATAATGACAGCAACCACACATATGTTTCACATTGAAACTAAATGCATTCCCAGCACAACTTTCTACCTCAAAAATGCACAAGACTGCACCAGTTCCGCAAAAATCAGAAGCATTGTGTAGCAGAGAAAAAACAAAATGGCAGTAAAAGGTGATGCTTAATCCCTCGTAATTGAAATAGCTTACTTCTGCAGATTGTTCCAAAGTCTACAAACATTTGAATAGGTTGGTATGACCTTCCCAGGTTCATGCACAGCAGGGCCCCTGAAACAAAGCTCTACTAGTGTCTAGAAAACACACCTCTGCCGGGACATTGCCGTCTTGGCCTACATCCGTTGTGTGAGGCAAAGATGCTCTAAATTAGCTGGAACACCTTCTGTTTCCTTTCTTCACTTGGAATTTCATTCTGAAAAGTTCCTCCTTTGTTCAGTAAGGAATTTTATTTAGCTTTTCAAGGATGGAGGGGAGAGAGCCAGAAGAGAACAGGATTTTCCTTCCTGTAAACTTGCAGCCTGCAGATGAGGAGCTTTGGTTCTTCAGAAGTCCCTAGGAAGGGCTGACTTGACTCATGCTGGCTCACATAGAGGGTTTCAGAGAGGGTGTAAGTGAGGCCCACCCCTCTGTGAAGTGAGAACTCCAGGATGTGGTAGATCTGAGAAACAAGTACATGATTTTATAACAAATTATGGTGAATCTTTAACTTTTTATTGAATTCTTTATTGGTACATTTTATATACAGCTCACAGTCACACTCAACATTGGGGAATTTGTACCAGTATATGACAGAGGTTAATTCTCATTTTTACCCGTATCCCTACCCACCCCACAATTCCCCCCATGGAATACACATGCTATTTCTTTTTCTTTCCAGATCATATTTATTCTTTCCGCCCATTATATTCCCCATCACATTCCCTTTGAATATCTTTAATTTTTTTAAAATAAGTTATCACAGAAAAAGACAAATTGGCATTGACCTCCTTCGGAATACTCCCCTTCACTTCAAAAACATCCCACTGCTTTTGCCATTTTCCTGTAAGTCCTTTTTTCTGAGCATCTTTAGCTGCGCTGAATGCCCGGCTGCTTTGAAGTCTCAAGTCAATTCAAAACCCTTACCATTCATGGCCACTTTGACTTGGGGCAGACCCATAGTCATGCCTGGTGAATAAGGTAGATGAGGAAACAAAGCTCACTTAAACCAAATAGTTTTTTTTTTAATTTGAATGAAATTGTTGTAAGTATTTTGAATTGACTCAGAACATCTATGGCAGCCACAAAAAACCCACTCATGCTAAAGGACTTCCAGAACGACTTCAAGAAAGTGGCAAAAATCCTGGGACCATGGGGTATCTTTCAGTGTAATAATTTTAATTTTTTTTAATTTAAATGATGTTGTCCTTGGTCACACTGAGTATATCTTCAAGTGGACCTTTTCTCCATGCCCCCCCCATGCAGTTGCCCCACATCTGTTACCTGATCCTCACGGAGCAGCCAACTATTGGAATTTAGACTCCAGTGCCAGTTGGCAAGGAGAAAATTAATGGGTCTGTGTCTCTGTACAAATCGTATCATTTCTTCTACACATTTTTATGGTTAAAACACAAATTGGATACTGGCCCCTCAAAATGGCTCCTGGCCAGTGATCCTCTGGACAGCTCACTTGCACACAATAGCCTCGATTGCTAGCTAGCATGAGAGTCGAGGATATCAATTATTGACTGGACCCCAGGCGGCCCAGAGGTGCAGATTGGCAACCGTCCCTGAGACACTGATCGGGGTCAAGTGGACATGGGAAGCAAGGAGTTAAGATAACCCAAGCACAAGGGTCCAGCAGAACAATATGCCCCTGTTTTGCATGTTTGGCCGTGGAATTTCCCAGTGCTGTGTAGGACTCAGACCGAAGCCTTTGCCTGGTCACAAAGGCCCATTCTCACTGGAGCAAAAGGTGGCATCTATTTGCCTTTTGGGAATTTTATGCAAATTCATGCCAAACATCTAAAAAATGCCTTATGGCCTCATGCAGGGTCATAGTTACTACAATGTGCCCAAATGGCTCCAAAGGACATAGTTATTCTAAACCACAGCTGGCCGTCTCATGAAGAGTTTCCCTAGACTGACAGAAAATAATATAGTCTTCTGGAATCACTGAGCTATGCGGACAGAGTGATGACCTGAGATGAAATCTGTCATCTTAAGAAGGGTTTAGAGTTACTGAACACTTGTTGACACTGTGAAAGATGGAATATTAGAGCTTATGATGAATCGTGAATTCAGCTAATATTCTCTGAGGACCTATTAAGTGCTCAGCATTATTCCACATCCTGGGAATATAGAAACAAATGAGATCAGACAGGTCAGTCTCCTTCATGGAACTTATGTTTTGGTAAGGGAGACAAACAAGGCACAACAAATTCTGGTCGCTGCAGGTATCATAATGGGAACCACCTGGGCACACAGTGGAGAGTCACTATGAAGACTGGGAGACTCTTTTTAGATGGCGTGAAGGGAAACTTCTCTGTTATGTTTTCCATTTGCACCTACAAACCACACTTCCCTCTGGCTCTATCCCAGGAGAGGGATCTCCATTCAGTTCTGATGGATCAGCAAATCCAATGACAGCCAAAGTGTCTGGACCAGGCAGAGAGGGCTCCTGAAAGTCCCCGTGAAACCCAGCAGAAGAATCACCATGCAGAGAATGAGACCAAGTGGGAGAGGCTGCTGACAATGAGGTAGACAAGATGATCTGTCCTGTAAATGGCAGCCATTCTCTCTCTCCTTCTATACCAATGTTTTCTCAGAGGGCTCATGAACACAGTAGCCTGATGGTTAAAAACCATTAAAAAAAAGCCTGATGGTGAAAGAGATAGGTCTACCTTTTAGTCTTGGGGAGGTTGAAGCCCAGTTTTCCAGCACCATTTGTTAAAGAGGCTGTCTTTCCTCCATTGAGGATATTTGGCTCTTTCGTCAAAGGTAAGGTGGCTTAAAATCAAAGTGGATTAGAGATCTAAACACTAAAATAGAAACACCAAACCTGCCAGAAAACAGGTTAGGTAAAACTCTTGGAGACACTGGCTTAGGGAAAGACTTCATGAACAAAATACCTCTACAGCACAAGAACTAAGAGAACAAATCAACAAATGGGATCTCATCCTATTAAAAAGCTTCTGCACAGCAAAAGAAACCACTGGCACAGCTAAAAAACAACCAACAATATGAGAAAAAATCTTTACTACCTGTTTCTCAGACAAAGGACTACTATCTAAAATATATAAAGAGCATAAAAAATCAGCCCCTCCAAATTAAAAAAGCCAATTCAAAAATGAGCATCCGAACTTTGCAGAGGATGAAGTAAAAGCAGCCAAGAAGCATATGCAGAAATGCTCAACATCTCTGGTCATTTGAGAGATGCAGATGAAAACAACATGGAGAGTTCATCTCACTCTGCAAAGAATGGCTACTATTGTGAAATTAACGAGCAATAAATGCTGCAGATGCAGCGGGGAGGAAGGAACCCTTCTCCACTGTTGGTGGGAATGTAGACTGGTGCAACCACTGTGGAATCAGTGTGGAGACTCTTCAAAAACTAGGGTTAGAGGTCCCATTTGACTATGCTATTCCCCTGCTAGGAATATACATGAAAGAATTTTTAAAAAATCATATCATAGAGATATATATGTGTACCCATGTTTATAGCAGCTCAGTTTATGTTAGCTAAATCTTGGAAACAACCCAAATGCCCATCAACTGGAGACTAGATAAAGAAGATGTGTTTTTTTTAATAAAATGGAGTATTACTCTACCACAAAGAATGGTAGGTAAGTTTGAGTCATTTATACTAAAATGGACATACCTTGAGACACACTTACAAGTGAAATAAATAGGACATAGATATGTAAAAACCATATCTTCTCTCTGGCATGAAAATCTGAAGATGTACATGAATTCTAGAATGTATGCCAGATTCTGTGAAATAGGAAATATTCAAAGGGAAAGGGGTAGGGGAAAGTAATGAGGGGAAATAAAAAATATAATCTTAAAAAAAGAGAAAGAAGGAAGGAAGGAAGGAAGGAAGGAAGGAAGGAAGGAAGGAAGGAAGGGAAGATATGTATATATGGAGTGTGGGTGGTAGAGTGGGTAGGGAAATGGGTAAAAATGAGAATTAACTGATGTTATATACTGGTACATATTTCCAATGTTAACTGTGATTGTGAGGTATATATAAAATATACCAGTAAAGAATTCACTTAAAAAAATACAACACTTGAGCTTAAAAGGTTGGACTTCCTCTCACTCAATCTCCCTGCCATTCCAAGAGTCCCAACTCTCTGAACTGGAGACCAGCATTGAGTCCTTGGCATGAAACCATTCCCTCGGGGACTTGCTAGTCAACTGCCAGTGGGCTGAACAGTGGGGTTCCTTCAGGTAGAGATGATCAATATTTTTACAGTAATAAATACATATTCCAGATACAAATTTGCCTTCCCTTTCTGATATAATTATTCCAGTGCTCCCATTCAGGGATCTACAGAATTTCTTTTTCCTCTCCTTGACATCTCTCACATAGCTAGTGCCAGCAAAGGAAAGAAGGCGATGAGAACTGAAACTCAAGGGCTTGTATTTGATCCAAGTGTACATGAATTAATCCATATCAAAACCCTGTGATTATCTGCTTTTTGTAACTGTGGAAACTGAAACTTGGAACAGTTAAGAAACTTGCCCCAAGGATCAGTCTATATGTGACATAACCAGGACTAAAATCCAGACTTCTGGCCAAAATATCTATGCCAAGGAAACACTGTACTTCCTTGAAGAAATGACTGATTCCAAGGTTAAGGGAAAAAAACTATAAGATGAGCCAGAAACATTTCAAAGTCCCAGAAACTAAGGAAGAATATCTCTCCTCCATCCAAGTAAAAATGAAAATAGGAAATGAAAGAAGGAAGCAAGAAAGAAAAGAGAAAAGCAAGGAAGGAGGGAGGACCCAAGGATAGGAGATAGGTGTCAAAATGACCCACGAGCCATGTGAAAAAACATGAGAAAAAATTATTACAATTTGAGCAATAAAATAAGTAACAATGGATTTAACTCAAAATGAGTATCCAGAAATTTATATTGATATAAACAGCCAAATCAATAAATGCATGGAGAAGGGATTAATCTTCTTAGAGGAGACTTTCCCTCTCTCAAGATGTGGAATTTCATTCCTTCCCCTTAAATCTAGGTGTCTGTGATCTTTTTCTCAATGCTAGCTTCTAGAAGAGGGAAAATCAGAGAGATTCAGAGTCAGAAACTTTGCAGATAAACCCTTAATTGATCAAAGTTAACTTCTCTAGTGATGCCACTTTTGTATCACATGTTCTCTAATGGTACAATGAGAGGGACGCATTTGTGATGTCTTCTCTCAAAATACTTATCCCCAGTCTGTCCATGAGAAAACATCGAACAAACCCAAATAGGAATTCTCCAGAATATGAGTAGCGCTCTTCAAAACTGTCAAAGTTCAAGGGAAACAAGGAAACACTGAAACCCTGTCACTCAAGGGAAGTGAGGAGACATAACAGATATAATGGAGCGGCCTAGACTGTATCATGGTACCCCAAAGAAAAAAAGGCATTAGGTGAACAGCTGGTGAAACAAATCTTGTAGTTAATACCATAGTTTTTTTTTAAATAAATATGCCATGGTTATGTATGATATTAACATTTGGAAAAGCTAAAGGAAAGTTATGTGGGACTTCTTTGTCCTGGTTGCACAATGTTTTGTAAACCTAAAAGTATTGCAAAGCAAACAATTAAATTTTTAAGTTTTTCAGGAAACACAGAACAGGCACTGTACTGAATTACTTCTGAGTCACAGTATTTGCCAGAACCTCCCTGGGCACTTTCCATGTAGGAACATTCACTCACAGGCCAAACACATTCTGCCTTTCTGTCTAATTAACAGAAAAAATCGAGAGAATGTAGGAAGGAGAGCTAGAGTCGTTTAACTCTCCAGTTTATGAAGATTACTCCATAGAGATCACTCTATTACCAAACTTGCACAATTTAATGCATTCAGTGGTTCTGGCATTTGTCACCAGTTTACCATTGAATCTTTCCCTTTGCATCCATAGAACCAGAGGTCTGTTTTTTCTAATTAATTATATTGGCACCCTTTGGTATACATAGTGATCACATTCATCCTAGGGTATTTGTACCTGTACGCAATGTGTATTGATTGTTCTTTCAGCCCATCCCATTTCCTCCCTTCAGGGCTTCTTCTCCTGATTTACAAAAGCTGTTTCCATTTTTCCTTCTATTGTCTTCTCCATAGCTCTTCCATCTTTTGCTCAAATCTCCAATTTAACAGACACTAAAAAAGTAGTGTAGAGATTCCACAATCACTGAGATAAATCAGTCCAGATAATCAGAAGCTTTGTTGTACATTTTCCTGAGAAATTAGCCTCCACAGTGAGACTTTTAATGCATTTTTCAAATCTGTCTCCACTGTGACACACACCGGAACATCAATACAGACAGCAAATGGACAAAGTAAACAGAAGCAATGAGGGGGAACCACCAGAAATGAGACCCGGGCAGCAATCTCTTCCATTGCCTCTGGCTCTCCGCTATCACAAGCTGCAGGAGGGACCCAACCTCTTCAATCCGGTTGCTATTTAATAGGTGAATATTTCTTGAGCACCTACTTCTGAATTTCATAGAAGTCACCACCACATGCCTACACTGTACCTAATTATTTTGTTACCAGTCTTCCATAGAGTTCCATTTCTTCTCCACTAAGTCCATGGTTACTTGTGTGACTGTCTTCAACTCTCCGTGTCCCTGATACAGGGTTTCACCAGACACAGTGCGGTCTATTCCCAGGCTGCAGATTGGTGCTTTTAGGTACAGCACCACACAGGGAGAAAGGCACAGGCAGAGTAAACAGGAACTCAAAGGACATTATTTAAACACATCACCTTGTTTCCTAAAGGAAATTCTGCTTTAAAAAAATCTGTTAGTTAATTCAAATAGTCTCCATTTTTCCGTCTAAAGGTTGGCACTAAATCCCACATAGACACCAGAAAAAAAAGTATGTTTTCCACAGTGGAGGCACCCGCTCAAGGTGTACTCCAAGGAAAGACTGTGTTAGCTTTTCCCTGTCAAGTCATAAGAAATGTTATAATTTTTTTTCTTTTTGAAAACAGTAACAAAATTGTGTGCGCAGAATGTGAGAAAGCAATCTCCAGGGCAACAGCACAAACAGCACTTTCAGCAAAAGCCTACAACCACCTTTCCCAAAGGAAAGGTCAGACAGAGGGGCGGGAGACATGACAGCCAGTGTGAGTCACAGCGCACACAGGTCACCGTGGAACCCGCAGGAGGGGGGACCAGACCTCGCTCTACTTCATACACACGGCTGAGTGGCCTTCGTCTGAAAACCCAGAGTACAGAGGAACGTGAGATTGTGAGCAGCTTCTTCTGCATGAGGAGCAAATATTTCTAATGTATTTTAATTTGGTAAACAAGTGATGCCTTGGAAGTAGTGATGCCAAACATCCTACGATCACAAATGAGCCAATGGTTCCCTCCGTCTCTCTGTCTCTCCGAGGGATTGTGGGTGATGTCTCTGAACAGCAAGATGCTATGGAGGAAAACTCGCTGCAGACCAAGAGGGGAAAAAGGTGGGAGACTTTGCACTGGAGCAAGGTGGTGCGATCTACCAGTTGAGGAATTCTGTTAACCATGGGGGCAGCAGCACTGAGTGTGACAGGGCCCAAGCTGAGTCCCGCATCCAGTACTAATCTTCTGACATGGGAATGCAGCACACCTTGCACCTGATAATCTCCCAGCACCAGACCGACAAGGACCGCCTGGGTCAGCTCTCAGAGCAGACAGGAAAGGACAGCAGCCCTTGGCTTTGCTGGCACTGCCCTGTTGTTCTTGCCATAGTCCATGGTACTTGCAGGACATGTCTTTTCTTCTTCCTTCCGAGCGCCTTTTTCTCCC
Source organism: Thryonomys swinderianus (assembly GCA_004025085.1). NCBI lineage: Eukaryota > Metazoa > Chordata > Mammalia > Rodentia > Thryonomyidae > Thryonomys > Thryonomys swinderianus. The sequence continues at coordinate 9,485 of PVIC010026916.1, forward strand.
GAGCACCTCAGTGCTTCTCCTTGTCCTTGTCTCTGCCCTAAATTAAATGGTGATCTTTCACATCCAACAACCGTCCTGACCATTTCACTGATCAAGACAAATAAGAAACTGGAAAACACTGCTGGTCACTATACCCTCCGGTAGTGCTACCATCTAATTTTTATTTTCTTTGTGAAATTATTTATAATTTGGGTTTTTCATACAAGAGACATTTTGAAAATTTTAACCTTATATGTCTGATGTATTTCATTTACCATGATAGTCCTAAAAATGACTCAGATTTCTCTTTTTTATGGATGAGTAGTATTCCATTACACACATTTAGCACTTTTTTTTTTTTCAGACAGTCTCGCTTTGTAGTTCAGGCTGGCCCTGAGCTCACTATGTAGCCCAGGCAAGCCTTGAACTCAGCAATCCTCCTGTCTCCACCTCCTGAGTTCTGGGATTACAGGCATGAGCCACCACGCCCGGCTCAACCCAATTTCTTAACCCATCACAACAGGTTTTCTTTCAAATCTAAATATAAAAAAGACTCCTACCAAGAACTGCAAAGTTTGTGAGCAAAGGAAAGGCAGGCCTCATGACACTCAAGTGAAGAAGGGAAGACGTTGTGTGGCTCTCCAGACAGGAAAAAGTGGATCTTGTCCTAAGCTACTGGATTTTAAAAAGCTGTTTCTTTAGGAACTCCAAGCACATTTATTTGAAGAAAGAGTTGATCCAATAAAGTATTTAGAATCAATAAAGAATTATGGCATTTGTCCAGAAGAGCAAAGCATGGAAACTTTATAAAGGAGACACTGGCCGGGTGTGGTGGCTCATGCCTGTAATCCTAGCACTTGGGAGGCAGAGGCAGGAGGATTGCTGTGAGTTCGAGGATAGCCTGGGCTACGTAGTGAGCTCAGGGCCAGCCTGAACTACAAAGCGAAACCCTGTCTCAAAATAAATAAATAAATAAATAAATAAATAAATAAATAAGTAATAAATAAATAAATAAATAAATAAATAAATAAATATAAAGTAAATAAAGGAGACACTGTTAGTAAAGGGCACTAACACATTTTGCATCATCTGGCTGAAACTTTTAAATAAAGATCCACTAACCTCTGTTGATCAGAGAATGGTTGATTTGAATGTTGAACCAGGAAAACTTTGACTAAGCACTTGCCTTCCACTCGGAGAGAACTCATAGGTTTCGTGATCTCTTGTCTTCCCACAACATCATCCCATCCCACATCCATAAACTATCCCAATAAACCTAAACACTCGCATCCTTGGCACTGATATGTGCCTCACTGTAAACATGCTTCCTATAAGGGGCCTAACCAAGAGAAAACAAGTGCAAAATAGAGGAAAAGA